>VZRR01006869.1:0-25561 GCA_013398015.1 Oreocharis arfaki | reverse complement strand
AAAAAAAAGCCTTCTCTTCCCCTATGTCTAGCATACATATTGATACAGATTTAGGGATTTAACTGTTTGCTGCAGCCAGACTTCTGGATCCGCAATCACTCCCTTGAGATTGGAGAGACTATTTACAAGAGAATGTAGTGACAGAACAAAGGGGAATGGATTCAAACTGAAAGAGAATAGCTTTAGATCAGATATTAGGAAGGAATTCTTCACTGTGAGGGTGGTGAGGCACTGGAATAGGCTGCCCAGAGAAGCTGGAGCTGCCCCATCCCTGTAAATGCTTAAGGTCAATTTGGATGGGACCCTGAGTGACCTGGTCTAGTGGGAGGTGTCCCTGCCCAGGGCAGGGGGTTTGGAACAAGATGATCTTTAAGGTCCCTTCCATTCCAAAGAATTCTATGATTATATGACAAGTTTTGAAAAGGGAAAGAGAATATAGTTTTCCTTTGGCTCTAGCTGAAAATACTGCATCCTTTGTAGGGAGAAAGGAGATAAATGAAGAAAACAAGTTTTATTTTTAAAGTAGATGCTGATATCTAATCAGTCTGGAAATCACAAAGGTGTTAAAAATACAAAGCTCTGCCCCCTCTTACAGGTTCTAGAGCTTTTATGGATTTCAGCAGGCTTCCTTCACCACAGTAAGTCGGTCTCTGTGTACAAAACACTAATTTGTGTCAATGGATAACTTCAGGAGTGCCAACAGTAGGTGAATCCAGTACAGAAATTTGCACTGTGCAACAGAAATGGAGTTTTTTGTATGGCATCTGACTTCCACATGTTCTACACAATCTTTCAAATCTACTGCTTTCCCGTCTCCCCGTCCAGGTACCCCAAGATCGATGCTCCAGGCTTCCCACTTACAAAAGCAGGTCTCAGGTCTCCACCTGCTAAAAACAAACAAACAAACAAACAAAAAACCCAAAAAACCTGCAGGAAATTATATTCATTTTGCTGAGGGTTTTTTCCTGAGTTTAGTTAGAGAAAACCACAGACAGCTATCCTCTGCTTCACAATATGTAAATCTACTACATTATATTGAGTAAAACAGAAAGAAATTACTCATCAAGAATTTTCTCTGCAAGCATGCAATTAGAAATGGGTTCCAATTTAAAACACAGCCAGAAACTGCAGAAATCCGCATCTAGAAGTAAACAGCTTGCAACTGCTTTAGGATAAATATTCTGCTACACTGAAGGAATTTAAAGAAATTACAAAAAAGTGTGAGAAACACAGGGCACTGTACCTGTGGTTATATGGACTGTAGTTAAGCTGATCTTATGACACTCAAAAATTCTGTTTGTGTTTAAAGATAAGTGTCTGAAAGTAAAAGAATTGATCTTCACTGATATCCATCTGTGAAGTTCTGACCTCTGCTTTCATCAGCAAGCCTTTCTGCCAGGCAGCTGAGAGTCAAAAGAAAGTCTTGCTGTGAGATCTACCAAATTCACTGTGACCCTAATTCATCCTGTCTTATGATGAGAGTTTAACTACACCACCTTCACAAGGAGTGCAGTCCCTCTACAATCCCTTGAAGATCTACAGAAAGTTACAGAATCAGGCCAGACATCTGACAAAACTTTTCTGCTCCTAAACCATAAATGATGCCTCTGCCTGAAACTGCACAAATGTAAACAAATTCCAAAACTTGCTCTAACCAGGACAAAGGCTTTGACCAGGAGACTGTGCTTTAGTTCTGGAATGAAGATTCTGGTGAGTATTTACCTCTGTACAGTAGCATTTGCTTTTGATATATCCTCTCATCCTATTCTCTTCCCTGGCCGTGGTGTTCATTACAAAGACATGGGTAGACTCTGATGTCTGCAAAGAAAGGCTTATGCTGCAAGAAACCTTTCAAGTCTATAATTAACTCAAATCACATCTTCAGTTTATTGAATTGAGCTCTGTGGAAGGATCCTGCTCTGCAGAAAAGATCACACACATCTACAAAGGCTTTTCAGACAATCTGAAACCATCCATCACTGTGCTTCCTTAAGCTCCACCCACTGATTTACCAAGAAGCTCTTGACATCTTACAAAGTTCTCCATCTCAAATTTGTCTCACCTATCTCCTTCCTGATTTGTGTAAGAAAATTATGAGCAACTAAGGTCACTCCAGACCCATGCCTTAGCCGGAGGGGTATAATTTCCCATCTTCAATCAAAAATATTATGATCCACTGAACACTGAAGTAACTTATCCTGGATTTATTGGCTGTAGTACCGTGTCAAGTACTGTGTTAAATCCACTGCTTGTGAAAAAACCTATGGGGAACTCATGGAAAGGCCAGCTTTAAGCCTTTCTAAGTAGTAAAAGCAGAAGTAGTAACGCAGACATAACTCTGTCTGGATGCAGGCAAAGGCATGGAATTGTACAAACCATGTTAATGATACTGGCTAATGAACTTCTTCTGTCAACAGATTAAAGATTTTATTAGAGGCCTCCCAAATCCTTTTGCAGCCTCTGTTATTGTCAAGCATAAAATACTGCTCCACACTTGAGAAACATAATCAGAATCCAGAATTATGTATTAAAACGGCTTGACATCTTCCCACTCTGTTAAGACAGAAACTGTGTTTCCATTTCTATGCTGCTCACTTGCAGTCTACCACTAGTACCAATTCTTGCTTTAGCTCTAACAGCAGCCAGCTGAAATGGACAAGCAGCAATAACTTCAGACTCTGAAATATGGAAAGGACAAACGGTTCTCATTGCTCATTCCATATGAACTTACCACCATAAACAAAATTTTACATGACAGGCATTTGCATCAAGAAGAAAAGGGAGTAGTGGAGTGCTTTATTTTGGTTTTTCAAGTTTTTTTTTTACTCTAGCTTGTTGTCAGACATACCAGAGCATGTTTAATACTCACAGAGCTGGAAAAGAAGGTTTATGAAATGTGGGCTGGGATCTATCTGGAATAGATTAGACGACCCATTCGTGTTCCAAGCAGCTGAACTGAAGGCAAATGGCACTAGGATTTGAAACCTGAAACCTGCACCAGCAGTGATGGGACAGCGGAGTGCCCTGTAGACATTGATTCCTGCCCTTTCCTCTTGGGGTTGTTCCTATAGGTATAGAGATTGTATTTTCACTGTCTTTTGTGGACATCTTAACAAGATTGTTTATCTCTTACTTTGCACCTGTTTTAAAGATCTTCATGTCCCACCACAGGGGCAATAAACCACCAACAGAACCAAACAGGAACTACGCTCTTGCTTTACTTTGCTCCTTTGAAAATCTTAGTTTGGGCTCTACTTTCCTGTGCTGTGTATTTTTTCACTGTGGTTATCTTGCTGCCATTTTTCCTTCTTCTCACCCAAAACAGCTGTCTCTCTAGGATCATTTATCCTACAGGCAGCTGTCTTGTTGGGACCAGAAATCCTGCTAGAATATCCCAATAGTAAACAAAGTCCTTTGTGATTCCACATTTGCACTTTGTTTTGCTGCCTTTACATTTGCAAGGTTTTTTCTCCATCCCTTGCCCTCCTCGCTTTTCATAGGGTCCTAAACTTACACACAAGGCGTTCACATGGGCATGAAGTTACCTAATTCACAGGGCTAATTGTTAATTTTTAATAGGCTAATACAGCCCTGTGACAAGTTTCCCAAGTTGCCAAGGAACCTCCATTGTTAAATGGATGCATCCAGAAGGATGTTAGACATGAATTTTTAAGGATGAGTCCAGAAGGTAATGAAATGTTAGTGGGTCTGACATCCATGAAACGCCTACCAGGTGTATTCCAAGCTAATTTTGTAGAAAAGAAATTAAATCATTGCTGTGTCCTGCCTTTAGCTGCTGATTTTCTCCCCCTTAAACAACAGGAATTTGGGCTACACAAAAGCTCTGCTGGTCAGGTGATAAAGCTTTGACAGCTGTGCACATGAGCTTTATATAGCTCAGAACTTCAGTCCCCACCATGCTGTATACTTGAGGTTCCTTCTACGTACATTTTCACGAATAATATGCTTACTTCATTAAATTGTCAGGGAAAGTTAGAGAAAATTAGCAAGGTAAGACTGCTATTCTTTTAATAATAAAGTGAGTTTGGAAAAAAAAAATCTTAGGAAAATTCTTTGTCTTTTTCTTTTTCTAAATCCTCTTTCTCTTTCTTTTTCTCTTTCTCTTTCTTTTTTCTCCCTTAGGATATTTTAGTCATCATGAATGACAGTATTTGAAAAGGAAGTAAAAGAGTTTATCCTGCATATACCTATGTGTATATATACACACAACTACACCTTTAGTGGGCTTCCAGGTGTTGACATTCTCCCCCACTGTGCTCAGCACAGTGTTCCTTTATTACTCACACTGGTCATGGACTTGTAGTTTCCTCACGGAGGACTGGTCCAGTGCATGGAGCTGAGGCTAAGTTTACATCTTCTCCAATTATAAAAGGGCCATTAAGCTCATATAATATGAAATATAAATTTAAGAGGAATTCTGGGGAAATCATAATTAGGTGCAGAGACATTACATGAGTTTAATGACTGAGATTTAATTTCAGTTTTCAGGATTATTAATTGAGAATCCTTATTTAGCTCATCTTCTTTTTTTTCCCCCCTTAATTAATTGGAAATTTATTTTCAAACAATTAAGGCGGAGATTCTTTTCAATCCCTAACTGTTGGTGAGCTATATGCTAATGTTCTCTACCTTGCTTTCAAAACTCTGTCCTGTTAATTTCTTTGAGCTCTTTCTGATAACATAATAATGCCTGCATGAGTTCTTCATACAGAAAGAGCAATCTCCAATTTATATATTCTGTAGGAAATTAAGTTACTTGGGACTCAGAACTGAGCATTTCATAAATACTGATAGATTGGAAAGACAGTCTGCCACAAAGCCATACAGAAGGAAGAAAATTAGGAAATAGCATCATTTTGTGTGCCTCTGAAAAAAATGGCTGAGGTGTTCTGCTGTGGTGTTTCATGGATTCTGAGTCACATGATTTCAACCAGTGAAATCCATTTTATTTGACTGTAGCCACGTGCACGTGATGTGCCCGCCCTGAAGCAATCACCTTCACTCCCAGGGGAAGAGTCACATCTCCAGGTAAGGGAAACTGATTCCTTCCAATGCAAATTGTTTTTTGCATTTCATATCTTTAGGGTAGAGAAATGGTTCCATG
Organism: Oreocharis arfaki; assembly: GCA_013398015.1. NCBI lineage: Eukaryota > Metazoa > Chordata > Aves > Passeriformes > Paramythiidae > Oreocharis > Oreocharis arfaki. The sequence continues at coordinate 20,436 of VZRR01006869.1, read as the reverse complement.
TGCCAAACCTGCACACCATCTGGGTGCTAAGGTGTGATATCCAGTGGGCTGGGACATCCACACAGGAATTCATCTGCTGCTTTCCCTGTTTGGCACCATGTAAGAAATCCAACTTTCACCTTCCAAAGCTCTGCATCCGGATCCATTTAAAATGTGAGAGCTGGTGCATTAATTTGATTTTTAATCTCCTGAAACACTGCTCTAATCAAACGTGAATGCTGACTAGTAACCAAGAATACAACATAGAAGACAGCACCAATTCCTAAAGACTTAAACCTCACAAGAAACTATTTTAGTAACTAGAGATTTTTTTGCCCTTATTTTTCAGAGCTAGATCACGCCTACAACGTGATTTTCTCCCTCTAACTCTCTAGTCTCATTTCTTTATACTACAGCACTGAAATGTCTACTTTTCCATTTGTTCTCACTTTCCAAAAATCACCACCAAATCTGCCCTGGTAGCCCATGTCAGAAGTAACTCTTTGGCCAAAAAATCCTGCCATAACACAGAGCCTCCAGGCTCTGAGACAGAAAGGCTGTGATTTAATAGAGAGAAGCTATACTGCACAGCAACACCAGCAATTTTTTTTCTCAATACAGGTGAAGAGGCCTCTTGGGAGGAAAAACATCAGGGAATAAAAAGTTCTTAAGGTAATTTGCAGCCAAAAAATGTCCACAGAATTATACATTAATAAAAATTATTTAAAGAACTGAGCTGGTATCCCCTTGGTATTTGGGATCTATCAAAATTGGAAAAGGTAAGGAAAAATAGTGAGGCTTTAGATCAATAAAATATAATGCAGCAAAAGAAAGCACAAATAAATTCTGCTTTTAAAAAATTAATTGAATGGTTTAGAGGGTTAGTGGAAGGAAATACACTTCATGTCTAAATGACCAGTTCCACTGAGAAAAGTCAAGCTGGCCTGCAGTGGATGAGTGTTTATATCTATAGCCTCTCTGGGCAGCAATTCACCCAATGTGAACAAAAAAATTTAAATAAATAAATAAAATCTTCTGAGGCTGTTTCAAAGAAAAAAGTGATCATTCATTCAATGAAATGTTCATGAAAGTGTCTCCTGGGGAAGCTCAGACTCAAACTATTTCGGGTTTCCAGCTTTAGCTGACACATGGCTGCTTGGCTGTGTCTCCGACTCATGAATTCTGTGTCTCAGATCCTTCTTCTTCCTTATAATCTGTGATTCCTGGATCAACCAGGAGTACACCAACGTGACATTTCAGAGTCAACATATTTTCAAAAGCTCAAAATCTGCTGGTTGTTATTATTTTAAATATATTCATTATCTTTTCTTGAGTGAAAGAACAGTTTCTCAGACAGCTGAAGAGTGTCAATCATGAAGTCAGACAAAAAGCAGGTTATGGGACCTCAGACTCCTTGTAGTGTTGACCATTTCAGTGTTCACAGGGTCACAACATGAAAAAGCTAACTTTGATGCTTTATAAATGGTATTTGAATAAATAAACACATTTAGAGTAATGGTAATGAACTTTCTGCCTCAAAAGCAACACAGAAAACATTTGGAATAAATAATTATCTGCTGCTGTCTTTTCAAGTAGGATAGTGGCAAAGAGGGAGTCTAATACATCATGGCTTATATTCTTTACTAAGTTTCCAAGGTTAAGAGAGCAAATGATAAACATGATTGGTGTTTGCTATCAGCCTCCATTTCAGTGTGCTCTTATGAGGAACACCTTGCTTCTCCTGCTTTATTCACAACTTCAGCTCAATTAGATGCATCTTTCTGAGGCCAAAATCCTTTGTACATAAATACATTCTTCCTGTAAGTACCTTTTAAACAGGGACCTTTCTCAGTATTTCGAAAAAATCAGCTTTCTGAGAATCTGCTATGTATTGGTAAAAGCTCCTTTTATTTCTGTGATTTTTTTTTTTACAGACAGAGGTTTTAGTCATCTGTCATCACAGTTATTTTTAAAGCACCTTGTACTGAGACCTGGTATCACAGTTGCAAGATAGAAAGGAGAGTCCTCACTTTTAGCCACCACTGGCCTCAATTTTTTGGCTGCTTTCTTGTTTTTCTTAGAAAGTACAAGTAGTTTCTACATTTAGCTAGATTTTTTTCTCTATCTGCTCCTCTTTTTGTCCTCTGTGGGTTGTTCAAATGATTAGTCTTCCCTCTTAATTAGGAACAATCTGTAATAGTGGTGTTAATATTAGCTGGGAGTTACAATGATGGATCACTACATCATCGTACTTCGTTTTGAAATATGGCTGAAAATATGCTTGTAGGTAGAAACAGGAGCCCTGCAAAGGCTCCAAGATTTCCAGTTGGGTTAAAAGGGTTATAAAGTTTATAAGGGTTATAAAGTTTATAAGGGTTATAAGGTAAGAAACAGCAGATGGATTTGCAAAGGAAAACACGAGGTAATGATTGCAGATGCAATTGCAAAAATCTTTTCAAATTCTCTTTAAATATAAGGTAGCCAATCTGCATTTTTTTAGTTACATTTAGCACCATTTTTGCCCACCACTGGTGAAAGATTGCTAGACTCCATCGGGCAGATCATCAACTGATGTAAATTAGTGTAACTCCATGGATATATTCCTCCCTCCCTTGAGTCGCAACAAGGCCCTGCAGTGCTCCAGGCTGGGGGCAGAGAGGCTGGAAAGCTCCCAGTGGGAAAGGCCCTGGGGCTGCTGGCCGACAGCAGCCAAACATGAGCCAGCTGTGCCCAGGTGGGCAAGGAGGCTGGTGGCCTTATAGCCTTCTGTGTCAGCAATAGTGTGGCCAGAAGGAGCAGGGCAGGGATTGTCCCTCTGTGCTGGGCACGGGAGAGGCCACAGCTCGAGTGCTGTGTCCAGTTTTGGGCCCCTCACAACAAGAAAGACTTTGAGGTGCTGGAGCATGTCCAGAGAAGGGTCTGGAGCACAAGTCTGATGAGGAGCAGCTGAGGGAAATGGGGGTGTGTAGCCTGGAGAAAAGGAGGCACAGGGATGACTTTATTGCTCACTACAGCTACCTGAAAGGAGGCTGTAGCCAGGTGGGAGTCAGACTTTTCTCCCAGTTAACAAGTGACAGGACAAGAGGAAATGGCCTCAAGTTGCACCAGGGGAGGTTTAGATTGGGTATTACGAAAAATTTCTTTACCTAAATGATTGTCAAACATTGGAACAGGTTGCCAACAGTTGTGGTTAAGTCACCATCCCTGCAGGTATTTAAAAGATATGTGGTAGGTAGGGACATGGTTTCATGGTAGATTTGGCAGTGCTGGATTAAGAGTTGGACTTGACGGTCTTTAGAAGTATTTTCAAACCAAAAATTCTACAATTCTATGACTTTATACTGGGGAAATTTACCAACTTACTCTCTGAAGATCCACATTTCTGCTTCTAATCAAGATTTTGTGATATTAGAGATTTCCAGACGCTATGACTTTTATCTTTTCCAGTTGTCATGCACAATCAGTTAAATAAAGAATCAAGTTTTTCCAGGAAATGTATGAACTGTTGTCACAGAACCTAAGATGTAGTCACATACTCACAGAGTCCTAAAGCAGCAGTTTGCTGGCACTGTTCACCTCTTCATTACTGTGCCCACCGAGACACAGAAGCTGAATCTGTGGGGTTCATACTCTTCTTACAGTAAAGTAAAAGAGATCCATTCTCCTCTTGGCAGAGGTGTCTTAGACTGGAACAATCGTTGATTTCTGTGAGTCTGGTTCAGTTTGCACTTTAATTTGGAGAGTTCAAGCAACCATTTCTATGTGTTAGCTGTGAGGATGTGACAAACATCTGAGGGTAATCAGCTTCAGAAACTATTGCAGATGTTCCAGGGAGAGAAAAAAAAAAAAAAAAAGGTGATTATGCATTTAGGAAAGGTATAATAGCTATGTTTGCATAGTGCACACCATACAAAAAAGACAACACCTAAGTGTCATGTAAATGCTAATGTGAAGATGTAACCAATTTTTTCAGTAGTGAAATTTTATTTAGTATTCATTAAAAAAGATTTTCAGTGGAATCTAACTAATACTGCCAAAAATGCATGTTCTAATGAAAATTAGGCAAGCAATTGAAACCAAAACTGAAGAGTTCAGAGACTCAGCCAGGGAATTGTCTGTCTGTTTTCTCATATAATCAATTTAATATCCCTCCATCACATGTATTGTTTACTTGCTTCATGGGATCAGCCTGTTTGCTTCCATGTTTTTTTATGAAGTTCACAGTAGGTTTCATCGGGTTTTCTTCTTGGTGGAATTTTTTGTTAACTTTTTTAGCATCACTTATAGCTCTCAGGTTTTGTACAACAGGTATTTTCCTTCAGTTATTGATGATTATATGATGACTCCATTTTAGTTCATCACAGCAAATATAGTCAAAAGGCATTTTAGCTCTATTATTTGCAATTACACAGATTCTAAGCATAGCATTTCATAACACATCACTGTTGGAGTTGCCTTTTTTGTTTGATAGACTGCTTGAATGAATCTTGAGGCTTGAGTCAGTTGCCTGTTCAGAGGTGTCAAGTGTTATTTGCAACGCCCACAGATAGCTGCGACATCTTCCCAGGGCTGGCAGCTGCTGCACAGAACCCGTGGGATGGTGGTACTCGCCTGGAGCAGCAGCTGGAAATGGAGCAGAACTGCACACGAAATGGCAGCAGCCACCCACCCATCCTGGGCACAGTTATCCTGCCGTCACCAGGTGGGATTAGTTTTAACGCTCCTAATTGTAAGTATTTACAAAGAGATGTTTACCTCTGCTTTTGGTGTCTAGGACTCCACTGTGGTTGGTCAGGATTTAATAGACACACTTCTGTTGCTTGAATGTCATCTCCAGTGGGACAAGACATTTAGTGCACCCTGCTTTTCCTCCAGGTGCCACTCCCAGGAACCATGTACTCTTAAAAGTTCTGTGTCATAGGCTCTTGCGCAGTCCTGGGTACCTTTGACTGTCCCAGGTGCCATCAGACACCCATCTATAGTCATCCCCTTGCCCTGCTCATCTGGTCAGCTCAGCCAACAGAGCCCAGAGACCAATTCAGCTGTTCCATCGACGTTAGGGTGAGCTAATAGGATGTCCCCCTCTGCTCGCATTGGGTAGTGGCAATGTTCAGACACTCTCGGCTGGGTATGGAGGTGTTTAAGGTAGCAGAGGCAAGCAGAGCTGGCAGATGCAGCATCAGACCCACGACACACCTGGGGCTCTTCTGGACCAGCAGTCAGAGACCAGGCAAGGTACCCCACTGCATCTCACATGGCAATAGGTGTCTGTGTTTGAGGGATTGAGCAGGGCCCATAGACCACCACCAATTACAGTGAGAACTCAATGGACACTAAGAAGCAGACCCCGATGCAGTTGTCTTAAATTGGGTCCCAACCCCAGCCACTGTACTTGGGAAAAAAATAAATTTTGGAAACATTATATGAGGTAAGTCATATAAAAAAGAACGTGCAAGGTCCCCTGCTCTTGCCCAGTGTGTTCTGCCCCTGATAACAGCCATGACTTTCCTATTCTGTAAGGCCAGTTGTGATGGGCTGACCCCAGACAGCAGCTAAATACCCTGACTTTCCCTCTCTCCTGTCTTGGAGGGGATGGGGGCTGCAGAAAATTGATGGAAGGCAAAAGGACTTGTGAATCTAGATAAGGACAGTTTATTAAGAAAAACAAAAGCTGTGCATGCAAGTAAAGCAAAAATATTAATTAATTCACTATTTCCCATTGGTGGGCACATGTCCAGCTGTTTCCTGGTAAGAAAAGAAGGGCCTCAGCTTGCATAACAGGTGCTTGGAAAGACAAATGGCATAACTCTGAAAGTTCTGCTTCCTTGTCTTTTCTCTGAGTTTTATTGCTGAATACGATGTCATATGGCATGGAATAACTCTTTGGTCCATTTGGGGCAGCTCTCCTGGATATGTTTCCTCCCAGCCTGTTGCTCAGTCCCAACCTTCTTACTTGGGAAGGTGGGAGAAAGGAGTGAGAAAACCTTGATACTGTACAAGAGGTGCTCAGCAAACAGCCGAAACACTGCTGTGTTATCCACGCTGTTTTAATCCCAAAGGCAAATCCCCACACAGGCTGTGACAGAAGAATTTACCTGTGTAAGTTCATCCCAGCAAAACCAGTTACACCATTGCTCCAGGACATGCAGATTGTCTTCTGGGTCATACCTGTGCAAAACTGCAGCAAGTCCAATATTCCACTGTCATTCTTTCCTGTATCAGTGCTCTCATTAACCCCGAAGGCCCCTGCCACTTCTAAGACACTTTATAGTAGACCACTCTACTTTGTAGAACAGAGTTGGCCTACAGCCAAGCAGAGAAAAAAACATGAGTGCTTCATTTAGGAAGATGGGAGGGAAAGAATAGGGTTTTCAAGAATGAGATAGCAGACCTCCATCTTAGCTTGACTGACCTGTCTTCAGTGCCAAAAATATCACTGATCTACCATCACCAAAGCTGGTGCTGTGTGAAAACTGTCTTAACTGGGAATCAGTAATTTCTAATTCTGATATGCATCTGATATATGCACTTTTCATATTTCATAACCTTTATGAGCTACAGAACATCATTATTATTGTGGATCCAAAGCTGCCTCCGGGCTTTTTTTAGACCGTCATAGCTGAGTATAACAGAACTTTTCACAAAAGTTTAGACTCCAGTCCTACATCTGTACTGCCAGGAGCCAATTTGTTATTGTGTTGTCTAAGCATATTGTGATACAGTAAACATCATGTCTGAATGATAAAATCACAATAAGCTTGGGCATAACTAAAATACAACTTAACTAGAAAGTGTAATGAGATCAAAAACTGGACCTTTTGACCTCATCAACAACTTCCCTAGAGCTTGTGTGAAAATCACGTTTCACAGGGGATTTACAAATTATTGTCATCTTTGTCCACTGCATACTGACAAACTTGCCACTTGTCAGTTAAATCAGGCAAATTATTTCTCATTTTAACATTAAAGAAGCAGTTTAAATTTCCTTGTTAATGCAAAGCAGACTACTGGTTTGACTGTTGCTGATTGACCAAGTATCATATGATAGGATAGAAACTTGGGAAATTAAAATTGGATTACCCAGCACACTCTCTTGAGTTGAGCTTTTCTGGCACAAGATTCCTGTTAATATTTTATTTTAGTCTTTTGTGCCAGGGCTGCTAAAAAGAGAAGAAAAAAAAAAAAAAAAGAGAAGAAAAGAACAGAAAATGAGTTTATATTGGATTTGGGTAACTGACAGTGATTGCTATCAAATCATAGCTTAAATAATGCATTTCTGAGGTGTTCAGAGCATTTATGTTCACAGAGCAAAATCTGCTGCCTCTTTCTCAGTGTCCCTCTCTGTCCGGAATACAGATGCATAGAGTGAACCTATTATTCATCAACACTGAACACTTCAGTGGTGCAAAAAAAGGTGAAACAAAGATGGCTCACAGAGACTGAGTGACTCACATGTCATTTTGAGAGGATGTTCCATCCAAGTTTAAGGCAGTAATGTGGATCCAAAGCATATGTATGAGCGTACCTGCTGGGTTCATACCCACTTTCAGGGCAGCTCCCTGAAAGGGAAATTTCATGTTTAAACATCCTGTGATGTTGACCACTGACCTATTTATGGGAGGGAGGAGGGGCACTCTGTTAAGAAGAAGAACCTCTAGCACTGAGTCCTTCCCCCATCTACTCCTTTATCATTGCTAAACTGCCTGTTTTTATGGCAAAGCCTTAGCACAGTTCTAAGCCCTAATGCAGCTTTCCAATAACTGCCAGCTCCAACAGTGCACTGCTGGCAGCGGCCGTGACAGGAGAAGGATTTGCTCGCTGACTATGCAAGATGGGCAGATGTTGGGTGAGAGATGGAGAAGTGACTTGCCAGAGTCAAACACAGGGTTCCATGTGGTGCCCTGCCAACTTTCCCCACAGGATCCTGCCTGCTAAGCTCATTAAAGTTCGTAGCAGAATTTGGAATCAAATTTGAATAGGCTTAGTAACACAGAAGTGTATTAATTAACTGAGAAAACGCTATTAAATGTGGGAATGGTAACACCAAAGTTTATTAATTGTGGCATGAATGCATAGGAACAACAGCAATTTAGTAACTTGGAAAGAAGTGGGCCAAAAAAAAAATCTTGTAAGGAACATAAACAGAGCAAAGAGGAAGATTATAAGCTACATCTTCTCTGTCTCCTGCATTAATCCCATATAATGAAGGAACTCTACATCTACAGGGAACTGGCACATATCAGTGACATTTGATATAAATGTGATATATCAGCAGTAATAATACTACTGCTACTACTCTGGATAAGAGTGACGTGGCTCTCACATCTAAAATCCAGCCCTAATGTCAGTGGATGCAGCTCTGCCAGGGTCAATGAATTGTGGATGGCATAGATCTGCTCATTCCAATTCAATATGCTGGAAAGGACACATTTTTCCTCATGAAAACAAATAGATATTAGGGTGACTAAAAGAGCAGTGCTGGGGTTTAGCCTGTTTTGTATCCTGGTACTTTCTCCTTCTTTTTACAGAAATAAAGACAAAATGAAAAAGAAGTTTAGAATGTTTGGCTTATCTCCAACACATATTGACAATCCAGCCATGCAAATATTTATGCCCAAATGGTTTTCAACCTGAACAGACTTACAGTGCTCACCTGTACTCATCAAATGCCAATATCAGAGGAAGGAGATACTCTCAAATACGTGTTTATTTTGTAAAACGCTGTCAACCTGCTCTTTTCTAAAGGTTTATCTTGTAGTGAAGATTTGGGTACATAATTTAATATTGTACAACAATTTTTATTCAAGGCTGACATTTGAAGATGAAAAAAATAAAACAAAATTAAGAACATAACCTGACAATAAGTTGACATTTAAATTAATTTACTTTATTTTTTAAGCTTCCACTGTAAAAGTTGTTATGATAATTATTTGTCTTGTATTATCTCTTTCTTTCTGATTTTGCTGGTGAAAAGGCAGAAATGGACAGTTTAATTTGCCGACTCTTAAGGCATTCAGAAATAACTTAGACACTGAAGGTGTCTATTAAGAAACAGCCTATTACATTTTTGCAATGAATGCATTGTGATAAGACAGCAGAATGCAGCACTCGTGAAAGCAAAGCAAAGTGTCAGAGACAGATAGCAGAATCTAAACAAACTTTGATTACCACTGAAAAACCTACACACTGGTACGGGTACAATTAAATTCTAACTAGCAACTTTTTTCAAATTGATAATAATAAGAAAGTGAAAGTTAATTTCTTTAAAATAGTATCCCATAAGTGACATTCTGACTAGTTATAAATGAGAGTGAATTTTTACAATCAGTCTTAGTGATAATTGCCCAATATTTACAATCTGGGTAATCTGGTATATATAAATATTATTGTTGTTTGCACTTCCACAGTTAAGACTATTTTTTTCCTATCATGTAGTGACCGTGAGAATGTAACTACTTTTTTATGTACAAATAAATTAAATTATATTACTGGCAAAAGGTAAGCCATGTAGAGGATAGGATGAGTTGTTTCTTTACGTGCTCATGCAACTTACAAAAAAGCACGCAGAAGTCATTATTCTCTGGATTACAAATGGCTGAGGCCCTGCTTCAACAGGATTGAACGAGGTAAGACAATAAGAAATCACATGCTGAGGTTGCTGAAGAAAAAAAATCTGATGACAATTCAGATTGAAAGTTTCCCTATCCATGTCGGGGCAGATTTCAAGGAGAAGGATCTCCAAATTTACATTCAGACAGAAAGGACTGAGATGTTGTCTGACTACTACTCTGTCTATTCTTCCTCCTCTGAAACCACAGTGAATGGAGGCTGTTGGAAGCGAGCAACGAGCACATTCTGCAATCAAGAACTGCTGAAAGATGAAGAGCTACAGGCTGTGAACTCACCTGAAGTGAGGGACTCATCCTACTGCAGTGCTGCCCACTGCTTCACAGAAACAGCTTGAGAGGATCCAGGTATGCATGGAAATAAGTGCCATAAGGAAGGAACACGTCAAGTGGTGAAAACTGTAAAAGACTGGACTTGCTTGTTTTGGCAGGGAGACAAGGGAGACACAACAAATATTTGGAAAACCAATAGGAGAACTGAAACTGGAGGAAATAATGGTACTCAAAAAAGAACGTGAATTCCTAACTGGACTACGAAAATCCTTGCCATAGAATACTATGGAAGCAAGAGTATATCAGGGTTGAGAAAGCAAAACGCATTCCAGTGGTCATCAGAATAACCACAATGCTAATTGTTAACTTGATGAATATTTTATGCTTCTTGATAACTATTTACTCTGTAATGGATTCTTGTTAGCAAACATTTGCCTTTCAAAATGTCTGACATCTCCTGTTATTTTCGCTGGAAGTGAACCAGACCATTGGTAAACATACACCTTTTCAATAAAGACTTTGGAATTACCTTTCAGGTTGCCCATGGAAATGAAACTACACTCCCTAAGGGAAAGATGGTGGATATTAGGACTGAGACAGCAGGTGTTTAAAATTGTTCCTGCTGAGCTCAGTACAGGATTAAAATTTTACTAGCTTGGGAGAGGTATAAGAAAACATTTTGCTGAATAGAGAACCAATATGATAAACTGAGACATTTTCCAATTATCCTGAGGTGAATACAATCTACAGCTCCTTCCTAAACTACATTTGAAAGCAGCACTGATATTTCTTGATGATCAAGTCATTTCTTAAATGTAGTGGAAGGCAAATTTTAATTTTTTCACTTTCCCAGTGTGTTCAAGGATAGATGCCAGTATGAAAATACAGGAACAATTACTAGCAACCAAAAATGTAATTAGCTTTCAGAAAGGTTAGTGTTTTATTTTTTCTTTCTTACTCTGTAATCAAAAGAGGGCTAATAAAAAATGGCCATGTGACTGTTCAAAGCATTTTGAATCTTGGTTAAGTAAGACAAACACAAGGAAGAAATATTTTTCATAGATGTAGTGAGGGTAAAGTGTTCTAAAGGGTTTGCACAGTTACTCCTTCAGTAAGTAAGGTCAAATTATGTGCAAGGCAGGGACATTTAGCATAAAACCAGTATTAATAATTCATGTGGTGAGCTGAGTACTGGAATGATAAGATATAGTGATGGGGAAGAAAAAAACAAAACAATAAACCTGACCACTAGACAGAAACAAGGCAAAAAAAATCTCATACAAAACAAAAGGACAATAGGATAGAGAGGTGAAAATACTGATGATACTGATTTAGACTTCTCTTGTAAGTGTACACACAGATTAAGTGTTACAATATGACTGTTATTCTGATTTCTCTTATTTGCTTGCTGGTTACCTCAAGCTGGAGATATTCTCAGAGCAGAACCTCACCTCGTATCTCACCAACCAGCTACACAGTGTTTATCTTCACTGCACCTCAACATGGAGAAACAAAGTTCTCTGGATAAAGCAATATATTAGTACTGTGTGAAGAAGAGAATGGACAAGGTTGTCCAGGCCTAAAAAAGATTTTGCTGTCTTGAACTTAAATTCTAGAGTTGTTATTTATGAAACTTTCTCGAAATCTGATGTCTCACATGAAGTATCTTGCAAGATCTGAGTAAGCTGGCACCTAATCAATGCTATGCCTTTCTGGGATCTAGAAATTATGCCTTTTCTCATCTTATAATCCCAAAGAAATATCAGGAATACTTTGTGTATTCCTGAAACTAAAATCCTCATAAAATGCAGTTCCTTCCAGGTGACACTTTCTGGCACATATACGGGCAGGGCTGTAAGTCAGAGCTTCAAAACAACACATGTAAGAAGAGCAAATTAGTGGGAGGGAGGCCACTAACAGCAGCTGGAAAGTGATAACATTCAGTGAGAATGACCAGCGTGCCATAAACTCCTTTTCCTGCTCCTCAGGTTTATATACCAATAGTCTTTCTCACTCAGCTGACTAGTCCTTTAAGATAAGGACAGGGATGAGGAGAAAGCAGAGATGAGGATCCACTTCAAAGAAGCAAAATTTCTGGCCCTCATGTGCCTTCTTTCATGTTTCTCTGAGAAAAGTAGTAACTCCCTGATGTGGCCTAGAGGCTGCAATCTCCTCCCCGAAAAGCAATATATTTCCCCACCCCTTTTCTTCCTTACATGTCTCCCCTTCCCACATTGTCCTGCCTTCCCTGACCCTGGTCCTGGCCACTCCCTCGGGTCCTCCCTTTTGGCCCCTGTAGTGCAACTCCACCCATGTACTGCCCCTGTGCCCTGAGACCCCTGGTCTGTGTGCTCTCTCTGTCCCCCCACCCCCATAGAAAAGCCCAGACCCTTCCCCATTCCTGGTCTTCTGCCTCTGGTCCCCATGTAAATAAAGATCTCCTGAGGTCACCATGTGGAGACCATCTCCTTGCCTCTTTTGCCGCTGCTGTGATGCAGGAGCAGACAAAACCTGAGCTGGCCTTTGGCTTCCCCAGCAGGGGAAAGCGCAGTGACCAGCCTTCAGAGGGAAGGTTGGGGCACAGGGGCGCTGACCCAGGCTTGGGAAGAGATGCTCTCTGGCAATCCTGCATGTGTCTTGCCATGCCACCCAAGACAAGCCACCACAAACTGCAACAACTCCCTGCAGTGCCACATTGTGTGACCTGCTGAGTCTCCATTTCATTAGAGGTCTTTCATAGAATCATAGAAGAATTTGAGTTGGAAGGGACCTTTAAAGGTCATCAAGTCAAATCCCTTGCAATGAGCAGGGGCATCTTCAACTAGATCAGGCTGCTCAGTACAACCTGACTTTGAATGTTTCCAGGGATGGGGCAATTATCACCTTTCTGAGCGACATGGTCCAGAGTTTTACTACTCTCATAGTAAAGGATTTATTCCTTATATCTAGTCTGAATCTACACTCTCTTAGTTTAAAATCAATAGCCTTTTTCCTGTCACAACAGTCCCGTCTAGCAAGTCTGTCCCCATCCTTCTTAGGAGCCTAAGTATTGAAAGACTGCAGTAAGGTCTCCCTGGATCCTTCTCTTCTCTGAACAACCCCAGCTCTCTCAAACTGTCTTCACAGAAGAGGCGTTCCAGCCCTCTGATCATTTTATGTCCCTGTTCTGGACTCACTCCAACAGGTCCATGTCTTTTCTGTGCTGGGGACCCCAGAGCTGGATACAGCACTGTAGGTGGGGTCTCACCAGAGTGAAGTGAGAGGCAGAATCCCATCCCTCACCTGCTGCCCGCACTCCTTTGGATGCAGCCCAAGATATATTTGGCATTCTGGGCTGTGAGTGTGCTTTGCCAAGTCATGTCCAGCTTTTCATCTACCGGTACCCCCGAATTCTTCTTCGCAGGGCTCTTCTCAATCTGTTCCCTTAGTGAAGCCACACTGGCTGTCCTAAATCACCTCCCTGTTCTCCATATACCTTAGCATGGCTTCTAGGAGGATCTGTTCCCTGATCTTCCCAGGCACAGAGGTGAGTCTGAGAGGGTGGTAGTTCCCAGGTTCCTCCTTTCTGAACCTTTTAAAAATAGGTGCAATACTTCGCTTTTTCCAGCCACCAGGGACTTCACCTGAGTGCCACGATTTTTCAAATATCATGAAGAATGGCTTGGCAATAACAGCAGCCAATTCTCTCAGGACTCTGGGATGCACCTCAGCATGTCCCACCAGTCTCAGCTTGCTGCCTCCCTCTTTTAGCTGAGCAGAAGCTTTGGGACCTTTCACTTTGGGGCAGGAGGACCCTTTGGGTTACATTCTTGCTTCACAAAATATTTACAACCACAGACTGCCATACAGTGGAGGATCTCTGGAGGTCATATAGCCACCACCCCTGTCATAGCAAGACTAGCTTTAAAGTTATCTCCAGCTGTCTCTTAGATCAGGTCCCTGTCCAGCTGACCAGGGCAGTCTTCAGGGATGGAGAGTTCACAGTCTCTGTGGTTAACCTGAGAAGAATGGGTCTGTGTGAATAATCATTCACTTTAACTAGCTGAAATCTCTCTTGTGACAGCTATTGCCTCTTTTTCCTTCCTCTGCATCTTTGAGAAAAGCCTAACTTTGTCTCCCTTACAGCTGCCCTTCAGGCAGTTGAACACAGTAAATAGGTCTCCTTCTAGCCTTCTCTTTTTCAGGCTAAAGAAACCACATTGTGGTTTCTCATTTCCTAAGCCATTCTCCGTTGATAATGGGATCCAGAATCAGAGCCACACCTTTGATCTCGACAAACCAGTAAAATTAATACTCACCAAACAGTGCACTCATCCAGTGCATATATCCTCGTTACGGCTGCAAGGATACTACAGAAACTGTGTTGCAAGCTTTCCTAAAGCAGATGTAAATTATTTTAATCCCACCCTACCCATGGTCACAGACACTGCTATTTCAACTTGGAAAAAAATCAGTTTGGTCAAGGACAATTTACCCTGATTTATTACACATGATTTATCCAGACTCTGTTCCCAATTATCTTGTCCCTCATGTGCCTGGAAATGGTTTCTATGTGTAATACTCTTTCATCAAGAATCCCTGGAAAGTGCCTAAAGAAGCAATCTCTGGGATCCAGCTCTGATCTATATGCTCTAGAACGAAGATTTCACACTCTTCACCACAGCAAAGATAAAAATAATAGAAGTGTTTGGGTTGAAACGAACCTTAAAGGACCATCTAGTTCCAATCCCACTTCCATGGGCAGGGTTTTAATCCACTAAGAATTTCTTATAAAGTGGAATACCAAGAAGGGGCAAGCTGCATNCCCAGCAGGGGAAAGCGCAGTGACCAGCCTTCAGAGGGAAGGTTGGGGCACAGGGGCGCTGACCCAGGCTTGGGAAGAGATGCTCTCTGGCAATCCTGCATGTGTCTTGCCATGCCACCCAAGGCAAGCCACCACAAACTGCAACAACTCCCTGCAGTGCCACATTGTGTGACCTGCTGAGTCTCCATTTCATTAGAGGTCTTTCATAGAATCATAGAAGAATTTGAGTTGGAAGGGACCTTTAAAGGTCATCAAGTCAAATCCCTTGCAATGAGCAGGGGCATCTTCAACTAGATCAGGCTGCTCAGTACAACCTGACTTTGAATGTTTCCAGGGATGGGGCAATTATCACCTTTCTGAGCGACATGGTCCAGAGTTTTACTACTCTCATAGTAAAGGATTTATTCCTTATATCTAGTCTGAATCTACCCTCTCTTAGTTTAAAATCAATAGCCTTTTTCCTGTCACAACAGTCCCGTCTAGCAAGTCTGTCCTCATCCTTCTTAGGAGCCTAAGTATTGAAAGACTGCAGTAAGGTCTCCCTGGATCCTTCTCTTCTCTGAACAACCCCAGCTCTCTCAAACTGTCTTCACAGAAGAGGCGTTCCAGCCCTCTGATCATTTTATGTCCCTGTTCTGGACTCACTCCAACAGGTCCATGTCTTTTCTGTGCTGGGGACCCCAGAGCTGGATACAGCACTGTAGGTGGGGTCTCACCAGAGTGAAGTGAGAGGCAGAATCCCATCCCTCACCTGCTGCCCACACTCCTTTGGATGCAGCCCAAGATATATTTGGCATTCTGGGCTGTGAGTGTGCTTTGCCAAGTCATGTCCAGCTTTTCATCTACCGGTACCCCCGAATTCTTCTTCGCAGGGCTCTTCTCAATCTGTTCCCTTAGTGAAGCCACACTGGCTGTCCTAAATCACCTCCCTGTTCTCCATATACCTTAGCATGGCTTCTAGGAGGATCTGTTCCCTGATCTTCCCAGGCACAGAGGTGAGTCTGAGAGGGTGGTAGTTCCCAGGTTCCTCCTTTCTGAACCTTTTAAAAATAGGTGCAATACTTCGCTTTTTCCAGCCACCAGGGACTTCACCTGAGTGCCACGATTTTTCAAATATTGTGAAGAATGGCTTGGCAATAACATCAGCCAATTCTCTCAGGACTCTGAAAAGCACCTCAGCATGTCCCACCAGTCTCAGCTTGGTGCCTCCCTCTTTTAGCTGAGCAGAAGCTTTGGGACCTTTCACTTTGGGGCAGGAGGACCCTTTGGGTTACATTCTTGCTTCACAAAATATTTACAACCACAGACTGCCATACAGTGGAGGATCTCTGGAGGTCATATAGCCACCACCCCTGTCATAGCAAGACTAGCTTTAAAGTTATCTCCAGCTGTCTCTTAGATCAGGTCCCTGTCCAGCTGACCAGGGCAGTCTTCAGGGATGGAGAGTTCACAGTCTCTGTGGTTAACCTGAGAAGAATGGGTCTGTGTGAATAATCATTCACTTTAACTAGCTGAAATCTCTCTTGTGACAGCTATTGCCTCTTTTTCCTTCCTCTGCATCTTTGAGAAAAGCCTAACTTTGTCTCCCTTACAGCTGCCCTTCAGGCAGTTGAACACAGTAAATAGGTCTCCTTCTAGCCTTCTCTATTTCAAGCTAAAGAAACCTCATTTCCTAAGCCATTCTCTGTTGATAATGGGATCCAGAATCACAGCCACACCTTTGATCTCGACAAACCAGTAAAATTAATACTCACCAAACAGTGCACCCATCCAGTGCCTATATCCTCGTTACATCTGCAAGGATACTACAGAAACTGTGTTGCAAGCTTTCCTAAAGCAGATGTAAATTATTTTAATCCCACCCTACCCATGGTCACAGACACTGCTATTTCAACTTGGAAAAAAATCAGTTTGGTCAAGGACAATTTACCCTGATTTATTACACATGATTTATCCAGACTCTGTTCCCAATTATCTTGTCCCTCATGTGCCTGGAAATGGTTTCTATGTGTAATACTCTTTCATCAAGAATCCCTGGAAAGTGCCTAAAGAAGCAATCTCTGGGATCTAGCTCTGATCTATATGCTCCAGAACGAAGATTTCACACTCTTCACCACAGCAAAGATAAAAATAATAGGAGTGTTTGGGTTGAAACAAACCTTAAAGGACCATCTAGTTCCAATCCCACTTCCATGGGCAGGGTTTTAATCCACTAAGAATTTCTTATAAAGTGGAATACCAAGAAGGGGCAAGCTGCATGACAACCTGCAGTTTGACTTACAGTTTCTCAAGGACGTCTGTACTCCACTGTTCAGGAACCACAAGGAAAAAGGAATAATTTACGACATACCCTCACCTGGACCATTGATTTTTGTGAATACTGGCTTTGGATCTTTAATTTACTGTGCACTGGCATTGACATTAGGGCTGTAAGTCCTCTAATATGCCTGGTTATTATAGTGCCTAAATTTGTCACTTTAGTCCTTAACTTTAGGATTTGTGTCCCACATTCGTGTCCCACACTGATACTTTGGAAATCCACTGTGTGTTTCAATGGTACTCACAGAGTAGGCAGAATTGAACATGACATAAACATTTATTTTAATGATGACTGGAGCAGTGTGAGGCTGGAGTCAGGAAGATCTGACATAAGTGTGCCTAAGTAAATTTGCAGCCTTGAGTCAGACCTTCAGAATTCCCACACATTGTCAGGCAGAGAATACATCTCAAAAGCAGTAAATACAGACAGAAAATATTTTAAAATAGCAAATAGGAAATTCAAAGAAAGTAGCAAGTCTTAGATACCACATATGTTTTTGTTAGCAAGGTGACTCAACACAGGAAGATGAAGCTCAGTTATTATGATTTATCTAAAAGAAGGCTAGGGAAAAATTCCTTGTTCTGAAAACTTACCCAAGTCCTGGATTTGGTTTTGAAGTTCCCATGTTCTGCTCTTGCTTTGGACTTAGATCTTCATAATTACAGACCGTTGCTTATGCAGAGCAAAAGATTGTGCATTTTAGAAATCCTTTTGTTTGTAAGAATATTCAGAGTATGTAAGAGTGATAAAATAATTCTAGAGGTACTTTCTGGCAAGTGTGAATGCCTGGACAGTAATCAGAGGAGAGATGAGTACAGGGAGGTGTTTCTTCTTCTTCTTTTCAGTGGTCTGGGCTTATTTGGGTTAAATCTGAACAAAAAGAAGAAGTGTTTTTTCCTTTTCCTCCTCTGCATTCTGTGAGTGATAAAACTTGAGCTGTGCTGCCAAAATAATCACAGCTTAAAAAGCTGCTTTAAGGGGTGAGGATTATCTCAATTATCACAGCTCTTCCAAAGGTATGAGCATAGAGGACATCAATCTGATAAGATGAAAATCCTTGTATGTTGTGTTCCCATATCTATAAATTTTATAATAAACCCAGAGGCACCAATTCGAGTCACACTCATGCTGTGCCTTACCCATGCAAGTAAGAGATCAGGATAATTCTGTGTCCTGAAGCCACGGAATTGTGATACCAAGACCAGACTGTAAATTATCTGCCCCTTTATTGGGGGTTAACAAAGGGTCAGCTCTGTTGCAGCTCTACCCTGGCAAAATGGCAAAACCTTGACCTTCCTGAAGCCTAGAAATGCTTCTGGTGCTAGGCCAGGGTGTAGACAGCATGCAGAGCCATCCTTTGCAGTACACCAGCCATTAAATGGTGGGCACTGCGATATTCACCAGTTTCCTCTCCAGATCCAGGTGCAGACTGTGCTGAGGGGAATACCAACAAGATGGATCTCACAGGGAGCTCAGCTGCTCCTGAGTGTCCTACACATCTCTGGTTGCAACTAGAACTGCTCCTTGATGTGCAGTGGAAAGATGCACACGTTGCTGACACCCTGCCAGCAAAGTGCACTGTTTCTCAGCTGAGGCATGTCTGCTTAATCGTACTTTGTGTGCATGTCTTTCAGGCAGCATAAGAACACTTGACTCTGTCTCCTCTGTTCAGATACTTACAGTATCTTCACAACACCTTCCTGTTCCTTCTGACTTCTGCCCCATGTAATTAATTCTTGCACCCACTTAAAATCCCATTACGACCCTTCTGTAAATACTCTGAAAATCACATTTGTGGATGAAGTCACAATGCGGTCTGTAGAGCTTGGAGGACCAGTGACTACAGGTGACTGCAATATTCTTACCTTCCATGGGCCCCACGCTGGCAAGGCTTGGAAGGTTTGACCATCAAACCAAGATCCTGAGCAGGCTGAGACAGGCAGAAGCAGTATGGCAGGCTCACTCTACCCAACAAGATAGTTGGATCTTGCCCGCCTGTTGCATTTCTCCTGTTGTTATTCTTTTTCAATTAAATAACTGTAATAATGGGAAATGACATAATTGGTTGATTTGGTTTCTGGAAACATAACACATGTGTCTTTTGACCCAAACAGACTCACAGAGCCAGCAGACAGCGGAAATGGCAACAAGAGACAGCATGCTGTATTAGACTGGAGTCAGGACAGAGTTGTTAAAAGTTAAAGGGCAAAGAAACTTCCTCTATGGCCTCAAAATACGTATGCTGGTGTTATTCTGATATCATTGGCAAATCCTTTGTGATCAGGTTCCTCAATTATACAAGGTGGTCAAATTAAATATTAGCGTAATTTACTAATCCTGTCTCTGTTCGGCACTCAGTCTGCCTGGTTCAGTGCTGTAATCCTGTTCTCAGGTGTAACTGCTCTGTTGGTGCTGTGTCTTCCGAGTAACAGGATGTTACCTTAGCCATTATAAAATGAGCTGGTTTTGAAAACAAAAAGAAGATAAAATAGGCTGAAGAGTGCAATTTATAAAGCTTGGAAACCTGATGAAGAGAACTGTCTTTTCAAAGACCAAGTACAGCTATTTGCAGCAAAATTGCAGGAAATAAGTAGGTTTTACTCTCTCTTTTGTGGTGGTTCTGAGCAAGCATCCATACTTGAATAGGGTTTTAAACAAGTGCATTTGCTACCTTTTCAGTGGCTGCTAAACTGGTTAGTAAGCTGAGGGGCAGTGTGAGAGCAACTGCTGAAAGCACCAACATTGTTCCCTTTGCCACTTACTCAGCCAGCACCTTTCTCTCTCTCACTTTGCAAGGAAGGGGACAGGCGCGGGATGGAAAAGAAAGAAAAAATGCATAGGTCATTAAAAATATAATGAGCTGAAGAAAAGAGCACTTGAAAGTTGGGATCTGGCAGACAGGCCAAACTCTTGAAGCAGCAGAAAGCATTATTGATAGGTAATATCAATAATAAATGTGAATAGGAGGTAAGAAACAGGGGGAGGTTGAGAGGAGATTGAGAGTGCAGATCTGTACTTAAGAGGGATGGAACATGCTTGGGCTAATGAGACAGTGGCTGCTGCACTAAGGGCAGGGGGTTACTTGCTTCAGCTTCTCTTTTGGCCTTGCAAATGCAGGAAGGAAGTGGGAAGATTATGGGATCTCCGTTTCTTGTGCTCCTGCTGAAGAAATCTCTCTTGTTCTCTGCTGTGCTGTGGTCAAGTTATTCATTTAGTACCAGCTCTTTTAGTGAAAAGGTGGAAGAGCAAAGTAAAATTGTTGAGCTGGAGATGTAGTCACAGCACCAGCTCTGTAGAGAGGTGTTGTAGTTCACGTTCAGGAGAGGAATGTAGGGTGGTTCTTGGTTAGGTCCAAAGCATGCACATAATCTTAACCAGAAGGCAACATTTAGATGTTTCCTTCAATCTGGGCAACCAAAACACCTCTTTTTTTT
>VZRR01006868.1:533990-567905 GCA_013398015.1 Oreocharis arfaki | reverse complement strand
GCCCCTCTTGCTGTGGGTCTGCGCGGGGGAAAGCGGCGCTCCCCAGCCACGGAGGGAAGGAGGGAGGGATGCAGCGATGCTGCCAGGCGGAGGGAGGGGAGGGGAGGCGCCGGCCCTGCCGCCCGCCGCAGAGGAGGGGGCGTTCAGCAAATACGGGCGGTTTGGGGCTGGCTCCGCACCCCCGCCCCGCAGCTGGCGGCGGAGCCGGGCCCCGGCCGCCCTGGCCCCGCGCCGGGGACCGCTGCCCCCGCCGCCCGGGAAGTTATTCTAGGATGCAAATTCTATCCAGGCTGAAGAGGCTGCCTTTCCTGAGAAAGTTTCTCGTGAAATAATCCATCTAGACATGCGGCTAATTTAGCAAAAAGCGGCGTATCCCTGTTTCCCTGCAAACCAGGTTTGTCCCGATTAGAAACAGCCTCCGGCAGCGTGAGGTTGGCTGGCAAGAGTCGCTCTCTCCCTTCTGCCCTCGGGGGCAACGTCCAATGCCCGAGCAGGCTGCTGGTTTCGTGTTTTAAATACGCTGGTTTCCATTCCACGAAATGCTTTTTTGTCTTGGAAGTGAGTCCAGCCCCACCCTGCCAGGCAAGGCATCGCTTGGATGTCCCTTGTCCGACAGCCCGCTCTGTTGTTGAGGATTTGGTATTCTTTTTTCTTAATGCCTGTTTACAGCACCGAACGTAGCAAGGGGGGCTGGAGAGGTGGGAAGAGGACCGATGCCTTCCAGAGCAAACCCTGCTTTGGCACCTGCAGTTGCACTGCCTGGCTGGAGCCTCTGCCTGCTGACTCCTCCGCGGGGGTGCCTGGGGACGCTCTTTCGGGGGGTAGGGCTTAACCAAGTGGGTGCTCACTTTAGGCCTCTTCGCCTTGTTTCTGGGTGTAACGCTGGCCAAGGGGGAGATGACAAGCTCTGGTGACAACGGTGTGAATTGATACGTGATGTGTTGCCAGCTGCGTGAATGCGGGACAGTCCTGGGTTGGTTTTTTTAACCTTTTCCTCCACTCTGAAAATGGCAGGATGGAGGCGGGTAGGATTGTCTGTGAAGTAGTGTTCCTTCCGAGTTATCCTGCTTATCCCAGGGTTTTTTCTTCCCTTCTGGTCCCGATTTCCTGCGATTCTTGTCGAAGAAGCTGCCGGCTGTGCTTGCGAGGGAGGAAGGGTCTCCTGGGTGGCAGGAAGGATGCTGGGGGCTCTGCACAGCCACCACTCCTCAGCGAGATCAGTTGTTCACCTCAAAGTCCTGCAGAAGCAATGATCTTTTATAAACAGCCGTTTTGCTTCCATGAGGAATAGTCCATCTGTATAATTTCCCCATGATAACTTCTGGTGCCCTACCCCTTTGGTGGGTGCTGCCTGTGAGTTCTGGGGGTAGATGCTTCAGTTCCTCCCAAGGAGGGGTGCCTGTGAGCTGGGACCCACTGATTCCCCAAAAAAACAGCTCCCAGTGCTAGACTTGCTGGTCCCCTTGCACTGTCTCCTATGCAGATTGGGAGCCTGGACTTCATTAGAATTAACAATGCTTTCTGTGAGGCTGGCCAGCTGAATGGTGGTTGAATACCAGATCTTGGAGTTTTCAAGGTCTTTTGTGTTGTTTTTGAAACTAGTAACTGAGGGGAATTTTAGGTTTCCCACAAAGGCAGGTTAGCTGCCCTCCTGGCACCCCCCAGGTGGGGAGGGATACCTTGGTTGACAGCCAAGTGTGATGGTCCTTTTCACGGGGTGGCATTTAAGGACAGAACTTGGTGCTGAGCACCCTTGCTGCAGGCTGGCTGTGTTGGGACACCACCTCTAACCACAGGGAGGTGTGAGAGAGGGCACATGCAGCCCTTCAGTCCTGCCAGCTGGCTATTTTGCAAGGGCTGATGGGCTCCTCGTGCTTATTTGCTTATAATTTGCCTTGTGCGCAGCTGACGCTGGGTGCTGTTGATGACAACAAGCCAGAGGCAGAGCCCAAAGTTTGGCAGGCACCATGTTGTGCTGCACGGGAGCTTGTTCCAGTGCCCAAGAGGAAGAAAGGAAGCAATTCTCAGCCTTAGTTACTCTGATAACTTTTTTATGTAGCCCTGCTATCCTGCTGGAGTGTAAATAAACTGACACCCCCCTGGCTTCCTCCCCCTTCTTTCTCCTGGCAGCGCAGGGGGAATTTCACAAAGCTGCTGTGTTGAAAAAGCAAAGGGAAAAGGTGACCCTGCTGCCAGCTCCTTGTTCATTGTACCTGAGGTGTTTTAGTTTTATTTGATTTTTTGGGATTGCTTTTCCTTTGTGCATGCATTCTTGAGAAGAAGATGCCAAGATTGTGCTTGGTCCAAGGTGGCTCTTGAGGGAGCAGCAGCTGCTGCATGGACCACATGTACAAACGGTGCCTGTCCCAGGAGAGAGGGTCCCCATGTGTTTCACAGTGGCATCCACCTACTGAAGTGGTGGAGGAGGCCATGGTCAGCACACAGGGGCTTCACCTGGTTAGTGAAACACAGGGCTGGAAAGACAAGAGTTTTTCTGTGCTGCCAAGTACCAGCCCTGAAACCTCGGGGTGGCTGGTGGTGAGTGGACACTCCGCCCTGTGAGAGGGAGCAGTAGCTGTTACTGGGCAGTTTCGCTGGTGTGGTGGGCAGCCCTGAGAAGGGCTGGGCTGGGCATCTGGCAGGTGAAGCTGCTTCTCCATCCCATCCCTAGAAGATGGCTGGACTTGGACTGCTCTCCTGAATTACCCAAACCCAACAGCAGAGCTCAGTGCGTGGGGCTGAACTGACCACCACTGCAAAGAGTCCCTGGGGAGGCCAAAGGAAGCCAGTGAGCTATTTTAAAATATAATTAAACATAACCAAGGAGGAATTGACTTGCTTGGAGAAGGATCGCTCAAGCTTATTAGCTAATACAGCCTGTGGCAGCCTTCCAGGTCGAGAGCACCGCTGGCTGCCATACCAGAGAGGTGTCTAATTAAAAGGAAGAGCTTGCTCCTAATGCCATTTTCCAGGCACTATGTAACTCTTCTCTTCTGTGTGTTGAGGGGATGTGGTACAGGCTGGGCGCAAAGGGAAGAGCAAGATCAGAGGGAAGGTGGAAGTGAGAGTCTGTCTCGACAGGGGTGACTGAAAGGGAAGGGGTAGGGGAGCTGTGTATTTTCTGGTACAACACCGGAAGATCTGTCAACTGTACCCTGGAGTCTGCAAAGCCTGCACAGAGATACCTGGTGTTGGTGATGAGAGGTGATGGTGTGGGGAGCTCTCTATGGTGGTTGTCCCATGGTAAGGCTTTTGCTGAGTGGCACAAGACCCTCCTGTTGTGGTGAGGAGGGTGGCTGTGTACCACTGCTCACAGGTTTAAATGAAGAATAAAAGATCTCCTGTTTCCTGTCTCTGAAACACAGGTTTGAAATAACTCCCGTAGCTTGCATCTTGTTGTGGAGGCAGGCTCGGGCCGAGTGCTGCTGCAGTGCTACCAGTGGTAGTGCCTGGCTGGTTGGGCTGTTGGTCTCCCTGGGAATCACAGAGAGCCCGGCGAGCAGCAAGGACCTGATGCTGGCCTGGCATCTTCTTCCACAGATTTTGGGTTTGGTATGCTGGGCCCATGTACAGGCAAGCTTATTTCCCTGTGTGTTTGACCCCGAAGCTACTTAATACCTGGCTTTGAAGGGCAAGGGAGAGGTTTCCTTAGCAGGCTCAGTACCTGGACTAAAGTTTTGTTGCTGATGCCTCTCTGGGATGTTTTAGGGCTCCCTGTCAAGTGAACACTGCCCTTCCATCACCTACAAAACCTCTTCTGAAGTCTCTGCGCGCAGAAGGTTTTTTGAAGAGATGGGTGTGCCCTGCCCCGTGGGGGTACTCAATTGCACTTTATGGACTTTTTTGGACTGCAGCCAAAAGGAGGGAGTGCTGCTGGTTGGAATGGGAATTGCTCTGTTTTCCTGAGATTATTCTCCTATCAGCCACCATAATGCTTATCTTCTGCAAGAGCATTAACAGTGAGAAACCCTTTGATCCTGCACTGTGGAAGTGCCTTCCACTGTACTATTAAGAAGGGAAAGCAGTTGTATCACCATTGTAGTTAAATGCTTATGTATGGGGCCAAATTAATTTTAAAGCAATATCTCAAATTGTTTTCCTCTCAGCTGAGGGCAGTTAAACCCTGGGAAGTGCTACTTCTGTCTGCAGCAAGGATCAGGCTGGGGCACAGTGCTCCCCATCGTAGGACCCCGCTCCTGGGTTTTGGTGCTGGGTTCCCATTCTCCTCCCATCCATCAAGCTTTATTTGGCCTCTGGCATGCTGCTCCTCCGGGAGTGTTCCTCTGGAGCTTGTTTTGAAAAGCTCTGCAGTGTTGTAGGGCTGGTAACTATAGGCACCAGTGGAGAATTTCGCTCTGGCTGGCAGCTCTATTAATAGCCACTGCTGGAAGGTGCACTGCTGGGAGCAGAGCAGGGCTGCAGGCTGCTCTCCTCCTGCCTGCAGGGCACGGCACTCTTCCCAAACGCCTTTCCTGCAATTCCTGGGCAGGCCTTGCCTGCAGACTTGCAGCCTGGCCTTTGGTGGCCGTGGAGCACGATGGCTGTGGAAGGCAGCAGAAAGGCCTCTCCTGTGCTGTCACAGAGTCCTATCTGCCACTCCTGCCTGTGAGTGCCTGTGCCAAGATAAGCTTTTGCATTGTGTGGCTGTCCAACTGCATGTCTGACTGAAGTCTCTTCCCCTGCTTACACCCTCTCAGGAGGCTCCAGGGCATCCCACAGTCCACCCAAACAAGCAGCACAGGGGTGATCTCTAGTGCTTCTCACCTTAAAACTTCAAGTGACTTTTTGGTGTGAAGACTTGACATTGTAACATGGAGATGGTCACAGCATCGAGCTCAAGTTCCTAGGTTCCTGGGCCACCATTCATCTGTCAGCCCTTTGCTCCACCCCATGCCCTTTCAGCAGTTCCATGAGGTGCAGCTGTTACAGCAGAAAAGAAATCCATCTTCTGCTTTCCAGGAGGCAAGATGCAGGCTGTGGGAAGGTGTGGTGCTACCTGGGCACATTCCATGTGTTCCTCTGCTGCCTGCCTCAGTCCTCAGGCTGGTAGTGGAGAATCTGTAGGGTGCTAGCATGGATCTTGCAAGGGCTTGTACTGCTCTTCCAGAGATAATTTCCCTGAAATTTATGAGTTTTTATCTTCTCACTTCTTTCCCGCTCATGCTGGGTACAGCAACAGAATGACTTACACTGCACATATTGGGGAGTATGATACCTGCTAGAGACCCACAAATGACCTGGGAGCAAAGCATTCAACCCCGAATTAGGGGTTTGTTCCTGGCCATATGAGGGGCTTGTTGCATGAAAGGATACTTCAGCCTTGGCAAGCCACTTTGTTTTTCTGCATCCTGGCTCCCCACACCTCAAGGGAGGAGGATTCATTGTTACTCTGCAGGTTATGTTGGAGATGAGCCCTAGGAAGACATGGCTGGGCTTCTCGGGTGGGGTCGGCGTGCTGCCCTCACTAAGGGCTCTGCTTCCAGATGGTGTAAGGGAAGCTGCAAACCTCTGCAGCGTGAAAACCTATTAAAAATCTCCAGCCATCTACCTTAATCATAAACCAGCTAAAATTCATTAAGCTTTCTTGGCAGCATCCTGCTTCTTGTTAGTAACTGTGGTATTTCCCAGGCACTGTGGCGTGAGCTCTGCCGGCAGCATTTTTGCAGCAGGATGAGAGCCTCTCCCAGCCCTTGGGCTCACACAGGTTGGGAAGCACAACCCGCAGGCAGGCCCAGCCATGGCTGCGGGAAGTGGCACTGCTAAAATACAGCATCGTGAAACTGCTGGCACCTCCACTTCCCTCCTTCACTGACTTGAGCCACAGGATGTCTGTCTGCTTTGCATTGGCTTACCCAGCAAGCTGCCCTATAGCCAGAACTTCTTTCTTCTCCTCCTCCCATCCAGGAAATCTATTTCAGAGAAGGGTGGAGGGGAGGGAGCAGGAGGAAAAAGGCTGGGGGCAGCGGAAGGGACTGGGGAGGTGATGCACATCCTGGCATGTGAGTTTTAGGGAGCAACAGGTTAAGGTGGGGGCAGCTTGGAAGTGGGGTACACCACATTAAAAAGAGAATGGGGTCATTCCTTGCACCCCTAATTCATAAGAATTTGTTGTGGAGAGGAGGAGTGACTAAGCTGTGAAAAACGGGCTTGTTCCCTTGCCCCACAGCTAGATCTGGAAATTTTAGGGTGAACAGCATGTCCATTGGTGAGGCTCAGTCCAGGAAGGAGCCTCACTACATGCACCATGGATTGGGCAGCAAATCAGGACTGCACACCTGCCTTCATCGTGTTGCTCATCTGGTGATACCTCCTCATGTGGGGTACCATGCCATCACCTCTTGGGGACGTGGGCCCTGCCTTTTCTCTCCCCTAGGCAGCATTCGATGGGGACTTTCCCCTCCTGTGTCAACCAAGAACAGCATTCCTGAAAAAGCAAGCCTTGGGCAGGCAGGATCCAGCTGGAAAAGTCTAGCTGTCTGTGGAAGAAGCAATAAATCTCTGGAAGCTGGAAAATAGCAGTAAAGAGGAAACGTCGGAGCCTGCAACACCACCTCTGCTGTGCTGGGAAGCTGCTCAGGGCGCGATCTCTGGGGCCAGCCCCATCCTTGGTGAACACCAGTGACACGCCTTCCATGACTGCCCTGGGGCTGGCAGGAGAACAGCAGGCTGGGGAGGTCAGCTTTTGGAGGGCAGATCAAAGTCCAACACACTGCTGGCATTGCTGAAGTTGCTGCTTTTAGATTATTCCAGTCTCCAAAAATTGAAACGGAGAGCTGTGCTGGGCACTCGGAGTGTATCACGACGAGTGATGGCCCCAGACTCTGCAGCATTGCTGTCTGACAAGCTGGGAACACAAAGATCAGTGGGGTAACCTACGTGAGATTACAGATATCCACAGCAGAAAAATACAGTGATATGACTGAGGATGTGCAGCCTAGGGATGAGTGTGACACTGCCATCAGTGGTTGGAGCTCTTCGGGCTCTCGTGTTGGCAAACAGCAATTGTAGGATGGAAAGGGAAGAAAATATCAAGCTTCTTATCTGGAACAAATTGTTCTATTAAAAATGAGATTATCCCAAGCAAGGTAGAGCGGAAGGCAGAGTTACTGTGGCAAGCTGACAATGTTTTCTCCCTCTTGTTTTCTTTGCTTTGGGAAGAAAGAGCCTTAATTCCGTTTTGGGCTTCTTGGTGGTGGGAAGATGTATGGTTTTCATGGAAAAAGTTACTCATCGTAGCCCAAACCCTGTTTTCATTAGTAAGTGAGTGTCATTTTCTCTTAAGAAACCCAGCTGCTATTGGATTAAAGCTTCCATTCAGAGGTCTTCCATGCCCTGTTAAAAATGCAGATGGAGTCAGGCAGTGCAGGAGGGGTATGTGATGTTCTCGGGGTGCATTCAGGATGAAACCAGGAACATCTGGAGTTGGTTCAGCTGGCTGTCTTAGGCAGACCTCACTGCTGGGGTGGGTTTGATGCATTAGAAGAGGCTCCACCCCTTTCGTTGATGTTCCCAAATGATTAAAAAGTATCTCGAGGATAGCTTGCAGCCTGCTTTCAGCTCTCTTGAGTATTTAAAGGCAAATTTGATTGGAAAGGAGCTGCTGGTGTCACCCCAACCTCACCATGGGTGGGTACTGCTGAGTGTGGAGGGCAGCGTGTCAGGGCAGAGCAACGTGTCCTTGCAGGGAGAAAACCAAAACAAAAAGGGCTGCAGCCTTTTTTTTTTTAACCTCTTCCAGCCAGCACAGAAATCTAACCTTCCTCGGGATCTCTTCTCTCCTAGCAGCTACTGAGAGAGCTTTACTTTGAGTGGCATGGATTAATTGAGGGACGTATTCTTTCCTCTGAGAGTGAGAACACAAACTTTGTTATGCCCTCAGACAATGAACGAGCCGCGCCAGGCTGGATTTGGGTAACTCTGTGCGAAGCCACAACCTGCCTTATTTGGAGCTGGACTTGAGCACAGACTGGCTTTCGTGACTTTTCTCCATCGCCAGTGTTTGGAGAACCTCAGGCTGGCTCCAGTGCAGGAGGGACGAGGGACTGTGCCAGTGGGGAAGTTGCATTGGTTGTTGTGGGAGAAGCATTAAAAGGTGATTACTTTGGTGGCAGACTGGGGAAAAGCAAAGTTTTCCCTTCCTCTCCAGGAGCTGGTGGGGATTTTCTCTCTCTGGTAGTGGAAAAGCCATGAGAGCAGTTTGCCCCGTGAGATTGGAACAAATGGTGTGGGTTTGCCCCAGCTTCAGCATCAGTCCTGGAAAAATCTTGTGGCTGGGATTTGTAGAAATGAGCAAGGAGGAAACCACCAGCCAAGCTCCCAAGAGGCAAAGCCAGGCTCCCACCGACAGCCTGTCTTGCAGATCCCAGTCCTCCTGTGTTCCCTGTTGTGCTTGCACAACTGGAGACTTTGCACTTTTATTGAAAAAGCCCTGGTTTTTTTGGTTTTTTTTGGTTTTGTTTTAATATGACCTTCATGGTGACTATCATGCCTGTAGCTGACCTGATTCAAAGCCTCTAAGAAAAATCGTATTTCTCTTTCTGCACTCTTTGGTAGTTACCTTCCCTTTTTAAAGATGAATGAATGGTTTCAAGGATTTAGGACACTCAAAATTAAACTGGCATTTGAACAGATAATTTCAGCATTTCACAGCAGTGATACTGAATTCTTGAGTTTTTTCCCAGATGTTTATATTTTTTACCCTCTCTCTTATGCTTTTAAATGGAAGTGGGATGTCACAGAGAACACAGTGAGTCCTGCTGGAAATGCTCTAACTTGAGTTCCTCTCAGTGACACCTTCCCTGCTCCATATCCGCTCCCATCTTCTGCTGCCATTCCCAGCCCCTCCCTGAAAGAGAAAACAGTGAGGAAGTCAGTCATAAAACTTCTCATTGTTTGTACATAAATATCCCAGTGGCTGAGTTGATGTCCTGTGTGCAGAACGTCTCCTCCCACATCTGGAGTGTGGTTTTGTCCTTGCCCTGCTCAGTCCTGTGTGTCGGCGTGCAGCCGTGTGTGTGGCTGCACTGCTCTTCTGCTGTTCGGCAGTGTGGGCAAGGCAGCAGTCTCGGCCTGGAGGCCCACAGAAGTGGTGTGGTGGTGCCTTGGCCTGAACCCACGCCTTGCTCTGCTTCAGTTCCTGTATTAGGACATTAAGGAAAGCCCTGTGTGCCAGAGAAACACTAGGTGTGTTCGACTGGAAGCCTGACCCTGGATGGGAAGTAATGTGCATGCAAGACTTGGGGGCAGAGGGGAAGAATGGACAGTTCCCCCACTTTCTGTTTATACCTCACAGAGAAATGAAATGGAGTGATAGCAGCCTATTGGGAAAAGGGAGTAATTGGGGCTGATCCTGACTTCTGTTCAAAAGCTCTCCTAAAGACCTTTGTGGAACATTTCCTGCTTGGGTAAGGCAGCGCCTTCCATTTAAGCAGCATAATAAAATACCTCTTGGGAAAGAAATCTCCTGCAAGAACTGGAAAGGGCTTTGCACATCCCTAGAATGAGGGGTCTTCTCTTATATTTTTTAAGATCATGTGGCTCCTGATCTGTGGGGCACAAAGCATGTTGCAGGGGTGGGATGATGGTTAGAAAGGATGTTCTGGTACATTTGCTAGAAGATGAAAAGCAAGTCTGCTCCCACCAGAAAACTGCCAGTCTGGGTCTGATGTGGCTGCAACAGTGGGTAACCCTGACTTCTCTCTGCTTTCTCCCCAGCTGGCCGGAGGCATCATCCTGGGAGTGGCCCTGTGGCTCCGCCATGACTCGCAGACAACGAATATCCTGTACCTGCAGCTGGGGGACAAGCAGGCCCCCAACACCTTCTACGTCGGTGAGTAGCTGTGGGGGTGCTGGTGGTGCTGCTTGGGTGTTGTGCCCCACGGTGGGCTGCAGAGTACCCAAAAGCAGGGCAGAAAGCTCCAGGTGAGCAACAAGGAGGTCACAATAAAAATACCTCCCGCTGCACTTGTACTCTCCCAAATATCCCCTGCTGTGCCAGCCAAAGCCTTCAACAAATGTTGGCCGTGGCCCAAGCGCGGAGTCCAAATCCACATCAGCTAAAAATACAAAAAGACGTGTTGCGGTGTAGTGGGCTTTCTCCAGAGCACATTTGGGAAGAGGGGGAAACTTCTTGGAAGTGTGTCTCGTTTCCTATCCAAAGGGATGTAAAAGTAGCCGACAGAGTGCCTGGCAGTAGAAAGCGAAGCTTGGTGAGTGTGACTCATGTTCTCCAGGAGGGGCAGGTGGAGCCGCTGTGCACTACAGTTAAGCTTAGCATGATTTCTGTTAATTTGACAGCATGCTGGAAGCTGAAGCCCCCTGTTTTTCCCCTGTTCTCCAATGATCCCTCACAGCGGAGGGGGAGCAGCTTGCAGGAGGGGCTGGCTGCCAGTCAGGAGCTGGCTTGGAGCACAGGCTGATGGGGCTGGGAACATCATCTGACGCGATGTCCTGTTCTCACCTGTAGCTAAAATTACTTCCTAGAAAGGGTTTTTCTTTGCGTTTCCCTGCTTGCCCATGAAACAGCATGCCTGAACCCTCTCCCTGGCTGTCCCTGGTTACAGAAGGTATTCCTGCTGTAAAGAGCTCTGGGTTTTTCTCTCTTGCTGTCTCTTCTCTCCCGCCTCACACCCAGAGCTCTATTTGCAGCATTTACCCTTTGTAGATCTTGTTTTTAAAAACAGAAAAGGGAGCTCATAAGAAGTTAAAGTCTCTCCTTTCCAGGAACCAGTCCAAACCTCTCCTTCTATAGCGGGGCTAACAATGGATATCTCCCTAGGTAACACTTTCTCCCTAAACCTGGGGGACCTGGAGCAGGGGGCAGAGTCCTTCCCTCCTGCTTGTTGAGCATCTTTAGCTCTTCCACCCCTTTTTATTTTGTCTTTGTCCTTGGTCTTTGCTGTTTTGAAGGCATTGGGGAAGGACTGTGGGTCCCACCACTGCACTGACTTTCCGACACCCGTAGGCAGCCCATGATTTGAGGCTGGCTGTCTTTTTAAAGTTATATTCAGCAACAGATTGGCCTGGATTCCTTCTGGCAGCTGTAATTTCCATGCAGTAATAACAGCAGAGCATTTCTTTCAGTTGCTGCCTCTCCCAGCCAGACCTCTGGAGTCTGAAGGCTGGGATTTCTTTTTTCTCCCCCCCCATTTTTCCTCTCTCCTACAACTGATACTCCCTCCTTTTTCTCCTCTGGCATGCAAGATATACATGCACACAATGTTCTTGCTTTTGGGAACGGGAACCTCTCTGAGCTTGGCCTCCAGAACTCTGTTGTTTTTTCTTTTCCTTTGCAAACCACTTTTTGGTGTTTGGCACAGAGCACTGGTCCCGGGATTTGTCAGGAGGCTTTTAAAGGCCAGCCAGGCTTTGCTGCGGTGCTGCAGGACAGGGGGAAGCAATAAACACTGTCGAAGGAGGAAAACTTCCATCATAGGGTGTGTAGTGAGTGAGAAGGGGAAGTAGGAAAGCAGGGATTTGGCATCTCCTGGTTTCTTTCTGTGTCCGTTCCCCTGCCCCAAAGCTGGAGGTGTCTCTTAAAGACTGTTTTCCCAGGGTGTCTGTGTGTTATGGGAGAGGAAAAACAAGGGATTTGAGATGGGGAAATGGGAGAAAGAAGCTGTGGGGAGCAGGGAAGTTACAGAGTACCATGCATGATACTTCAAGCTGCAGCAGGAGCAGGAGGAGAGGAGCAGTCCTTGCCCTAAGCTCCCAGACTGGATCGTCACAGCAGCCCCCAGGACACAGGCAGCTGTTTCCCTGCTCGCCATTCCAGCCACAGGGAAGGGGCTCCTGTGGGCTGGGGTTTCCCACAAGCGCTACCCCTCCTCCCCAGCACTTTGTGCAGTGAGTTGTCTTGTGGGCTGGCTTGGGAGGTTAAACGGGCCCTTGTTCACGGGCTTTTCCTCGGCACGGCGTGCAAACCATCTGATCCCCTAACCACTTGTTGCAGTCTTGGCTTTTGAAACACTCCCATTTTGGCTGTGGATCCAGTGCTCCAGCAGATGCTTTAACTGCTTCAGCACTGTAAAGCCCAAGCAGTACCAGGGATGGGGATAGCTGGAGGAACCTTAGTTCCATGCTTTTATAACTATAAAGGAAAATACTTGTTTTTCGTCTGAGCTTGGCTTATGGTCTGATATGCACTTATTTGCTTTGTTTGAAGTTCAGAAACCAAAATCCTTCTTGCCCGTCCATAACACTGTGTCTGGAATGCTTTGTCTGTCTGGAGGCTGGGAAGGTGTGGGTCACAAGGCCGAAAACACTAAAACATCCTTCAGGGTGCTTAGGGGCATTGATAAGTTGCTAACAACTGCTTAACCACTTCTCAGATATTTACTGATCCTACACATAAAGTACCATTGCATAAAACCCAAACAAACAACAAAACTGTTACTCGGTGTGTTATGAGAGCCCATAGATGAAGGCTGAGCTGGTCTCTCTGCGGATACCAGTACAAACTGGAACAGTTCTGATCTCTCCACAATGAGTTAGTGCTGTGATGTCACTGGTTTTAAGAGCACCTGGGGATCTTGAAGAGGCAAATGACACTGGACTTACTGCTTTTGCCCTTTCTTGGTGGGATGACAGTGTGAGGAAAAAGCCAGGTTCCCCATCCTTCAAAGATTTGGTTATGTGATGCCTGGAGATGGCTGCTGTGGATGAAATGCTTTGAGGAGGGCAGGAACAAAAACCTCAGCTCTTGTTTGCCTTAGATCCACGCCCCAGGATTTCACACTTCCCCCTTGCTGGGCTGCCGGTGCACTGGGAGCATCTCTGGGTGCTTGTCCCTGCTGCTGCCCTTCCGGTGCTTTCCCTCCAGCAAGGAATGGAGCACAGCAGCCGGATGGTCTCGGCTCCACTCTCTCCTGCCAGATCCAAAATAGGAAATCTGCCTCCAGCTGCTCACAGCAAGTGGCAGGGCAACACGACCTGTGGCTCTAATTAGCTCGGTCCTGGGAGCAGGGCCAGCCACGATGAAGAGTGCAAAAGCGTTCTGAGCTGGGCTGCGGTATTCCACGTAGCTTTTGGGGTGAGGAAGGGGTTCCCTTTGCCTCTGTCTAGGTTTTTTGTGTTTTATTAGTAAATCCTCTGCTGGGCAGTGTCTCCTCCCTGGAGCACGGTGGCACAGGGGAGGGGTGTGAAGTTTTGGACAGGCATACAGCGGTGGGGTAAACTTGGCCACCGAGGCTGCTGGCCACCGCTGCCTCTCCCTGTCACCCTGCTGGGTGTCACTGTCAGGAGAGGCTTTTTTGGTGGGGGAGTTCCCTAGGTACTGTTGATCCAGCTCCCAAGCCAGTCAGGCAGCAAAGCCTGAGGGAGGCAGGTGGGGGACAGCTGAGGGCAGCAGTGGCTTGGGACTAAGGTGGTGAATGTGCCTGCGAGCGCTGCTGAGGCGTGGAACGGACACCAGCTACCGGGAACACAGGCTCTCTCAGGAGGTGAATCAGACTGTCTTCACCGTCCTCCTCGGAACAAACACAATCCAGGATAATGATTTCTGCCCTGGAAACAAGTTCCAGCTGCTTTTCACGCAGACTGGTCTAGAATAAATGGGCCAGAAAGCACAGGGAGGCTTTGAAGTCTTTCTTACAAATGAGTACTTATCTGAGTTGAATTGCAGCTGCTCGCAAGCTTTCATGGGTGTCTTCAGGGTTTTGGAAGTCCTGTCATGAGGTTTTTTTGGGCTCAGGGAAACCCGACCCTGGCAGAGAGGAGGGACTGCTAAGTGGCAGTGCATAGGGTAGGGATGGGGACATATCCCTGAGCTTTCCCTAGATTTGCCCATTGTCCTTACAGCACATGAGGATGCCTTGGCCACTCTTGCCACGGGTCCCAGACATGGCCAGCAGTGCAGAGGATCCCAGCCTATCACCCAGACAGACTTGTGTTGGCTAAGTGGTTGTGGAGGAGCTGCCCTTCTATCCATAACTTAATTAGCCTTTTTAGCTAATTTAGCTTAATTAGCCTTCTCAGTGCTGTAGGCTGGAGCAGCAGAGAAGGGGCCAGAAAAGCAGTGATTTCTGGGGTTTCAGAGAGGTTTTCATTGCAGAGGGGGCTCAGCAGAGCTCCAGTGTGCTGCAAAGGCTCTAGAGGTCAGCAGTGTTACAGTGGCTGTGGACCTGCCATGAGCAATAATGAGAAGGTCTTGGTTTCTGTTCCCGCTCCCATCCTTGTCCCCATCCCTCTGGAAATGTTAGGCAGCTTCTAGAGATGGTGCCAGCTTCCATGCATTGTGGGGTTAGACTCAACAGCACATTTTTTGCTAAACTCTTTGTGAAAGGGCTGGAGAAGAGCCTGAGGCTCCTGATCTGTAGGTTCTATAATAAACACCAGTGAAAAACCACCTCCAGTCTTAGCACAAGGCACTGCAGGGATCCCTGTGCATGCACACAGCTGGTTCAGGACTGGTTTCTTCTCTCACCCATTTGTGCTCTACTTTGTCAAGGCTCCCTGTGTTGGGGATTTTCCACCAGACGCGTGAGCTGTGGCCAGGCTTGCGTGCTTGGCAATGGAAACCAGGGTTTGCATTTGGCCTTGAACCACACTGAGCAAAATGGATTATTTAAAAAATAATATATGTGTGGATTTTTAAAAATAGAAGTACATGCATTTTTCTCTCTTGGAAATAAACTTACTTACAGTTGAGGATAATTTAATTATTTAGTCCCTTAAAGGAAAAAAAAACCCAGACGCTGAGATTTATTTCTTCTAGATTTTCCTCTAATTGCTGTCAGATCAACTCCTTCAATAATACTGGAATTCTTTTTAAAATAGTAGTTTTAAGGCAAAACACTTTTTTAGTACTTTCCTTTCTGGCTTACACCATGTATCTGACAGTACATTTTTTTTTTAGTAATCTTATCTCAGAATTCAATTTCTATTAAAGAAGCAACATGTTATTTCATTGCATTTCCATTTGATTTCCATTTAATTGTAATTCATTCTACCTTCGTCATGAGCAACCCCTGTGGTTCATTTACCCTGCAGACTAAAACTGGTTATGACTTTAAAAATACATTGGTACCATCAGGTTATTTTGGGTTCAGATCTATCCAAGTACAGCTGATGTAGTTGTTCTTTTCCTTTGTCCCCTCCCATTGGCCTTGCTGCCCTGGACCTGTGCCAGAGGTGGCTCCTTGCTCTTCAGAGCTGTTTAAACCTGTAGCTTTGACAGTTTTCCTTAGAAAACCTGCACAGTGTTTAAAGCCTGCAAAGGCTACGAGGAATCCTCCAGTGGGATTTGTGCTCTCAGTAAGTGAGACCCTAGGGCACGTAGGAATGCCCAGAAGTGTTGTAGGGCCAGCAGAGGATGGGCCAGCGTATTCCAGCCTGCCTCTCCTGTGCCATGCCACCTTTGTCCATCCCAGTCCTGGAGATGTGCCACAAACTTCCTCCCAGCTTTTGCAGGTAAGCTGACTTCACAAAACTCGAGTCTCCTTCCAGTGTTTCCTGGGTAGACAGAGAAGAAACCTGACTGTGGCACCTCTGTGGAGGGGATTTGGGTACAAGTGTGTGCACATGCAGATGTTCTTCGGGGCTTTCCCCACCACCCCTTTGTTTAGAGGTGCCCGTGGCTTCTTCTTGCCTTGTTCCTGCAGATGAGGGCAGCATGTCCAGGCTTTCATCTCCCCATGTGAGCTCTCCATGTTTTGTGACCCTGTTGCTCCGTCTGGAAGTCATTAGCAGCTACAGAGCAGCAATGTTTTCCTTGGGAAAGGGGGCGGAGGGGAATGAAGGGGCTTCCCACTTGTTGTCTTCCAGCAAACCCTCTCTTTTTCCATGCCTTCTCTCTCTCACCCCACTTTAAAGAAAGCACTGTCAGCTCTGCTGGGCCAATTCTGCTGGGCAACTGGGCAAAAATGTCTGGGAGATCCTCCTTTGCTGGCTGGCACACACAGCCATCCTTTTCGTGCCTCAGCCCTGCCCTGGAGGGACTTTCCACTCCCTGCCTGTATTGTGCCCCCAAGTTGCAAGGAAGAACATCATGGTCATTTCTTTGGCTACGGGGAAGAGTGTTCTTCCACAATGGGTAGTGTGAGGTAGGAGAGAGTCTCCCTACCATTGTCTGATGGTCCCACCCTTCCCTGCAGCTGCAGTGGTGATAAGCCCAGTGAAGTTCAGCATCTCCAGGCCAGGAGCAAAGGCAGGGTGGCACTGAAGCCTCCCTCCTTTCCTCAGAGGCTTGCAAAACTTGGATGTGCAGTCTCCCTGCAGGAGCCTGTTGGGAGAATAAACATCTCTCTTTCCTCTGCTCTCAGCCCCTTTTTAAAGCCCATCCCATGGGGAGGGCAGGCACAGCTTGGAGAGCTGCCTGGCCTTCCCGGGAAGCATGGTGTCATGCTGGGAGGGCATTTCTTATTTGATTTCTTTTTTGTCTTTTGGAAATATTGCCGTGGTGACCTGGGGGCAGTGACTGGCTTCCATTAGACTAATGAGTTAAAGATGCTGGGAGAGGATTGAAATGAGGGGAGAAGTAGGGTGCTGTCCAGGAATGCCGATGCCTGGAGCTGCACAGCATCTCTGATGGGGATGGTGGGGCATGGGAGGAGAGCTGGCCAGGGCTGGCCTGCTCTCTGCTTGTTTTAGAGGGATGGTCCTGTGCCTGTTCCTCCTTTTGTTTGTTTTTTCATCGTGTCCTTTTTTTAAGACTGTTTATTTCTTCTTGTTTTCTTTACTTCTCAGCAGGGACAGGACATGGTTTTACAACCCTGCAGGCAGCAGCTGTGCTGCTTTAATGCCAAAGCAAGTACTGACGCTGAATGCTGCCTGTTTCTGTCCCTTCTCTGCTCCCATACTGAGCATCCTGCTTCCTACCTGGTCTGCAGGTAAAGGCCCCTCCATGGAGGCATCATCTGCCTGAGCTGGGAGCTAAGCTGGCCTCTTGGCTGCTTTTTTTACCTTTCCCACCCAGGACCAAACCAGGAGAAGTGCTCAATTACTATCAGTTCCCTGGCTCTGATGTTTGGGGGCTTTCCTAAAGCTTTATGAGGTCACTGCAGCCCAGAGCAGCACAAGCCCTGGTTGTACTGGGGAAAGGGGGGTGGTGTTTGGTCCACTGCTATTGCTTTCTCTGATCATCGTGTCCTGATGCTCTTGAGCAAAGAGATCATATCAGGGTTCCTGTGCTCCTGCTTTGAATTCAGATGAGGAGGTGAAGCTAAGAGTGGTTGGACTCTTGTCTAAAGCTTTCTGCTCTAAGGCTCCATCTCAAAAGGAGAAAGAGGACTCCAGGCAGTATTGATACCACTCCTCTGACTTCCCCAACTCCAAGATACAGGTCCCGAGGCTCACAGCTTGCTTTGGTGTGTGGCTGGTTATGTGTGGCTGCTGTAGCAATCTTTCTTGCTGCTACCTAATCAGAGAACTGTGACATAGTGTTAGAAATCACGGTGTAGTGCTGCTTAAGGATGTGGAGGTGCCGTGGTACCATGAACACCTGTACATGCTTTGCTCTCTGTACCTGTTGCAGCTCCAGCTGTTCCCAGGGTTATGTGCTGCTGCTGTGTGAGGGAGCAGCATGGCTGTAGGCACTGCGGATTGCAGTTTGTACCTCTCTCATTTTACTTTTTGTTTACGGCAAACAGCGCTGCTTGTTGTAAAACCCCTGAGAAAGCTGCAGTAAAAATAAGCTGGGAAGTGGCATGTGAAAGGCAGATGGAGCCCTGCTCATGCCAAATTGTGCCAGTTTGGGTGGAGCCCTGAAGGAGCAAATACCATTTTAGTAAAGAGTTCCTCGCCCAGGAGAGGATTTTAGGGGTTAACCAGTCTCTGATGCTTACATAGAGGAGGGGAAGGCTTGTGAGGAGTCTCCTCTGACTTTGAGGAGGATAACGTGCTATTCAGGATGGGGGTGACAGGTGCCTTGCTCACAGACATGGAGCCCAAAACCACACTAGGCGTCATCGTCCCTGTGTGCCAGGAATGAAAGCGAAGATGTGTCAGGCGGCTTTCTGGGAAAAGGGCTTGGTCGTTCCAGTCTGCGCCGTGATTGCTGTGAAATAGGCCCCCAGCTGCCTGGCACCCAGTCTGGAAGTAGAGAACCCAGCACAAGCCCCATTCCTTGAGGGGAAGGATGGGTGTGGGAAAGCAAACACCATTCAAAGCATGTGGTTGGGCACTTGGATTGCCTTCCTTTGCTTTCTCAGCCTTCAGCATGGCATTTCTGTGGAGAAACACCACTGGCATTCCTCATACAAGATGCTATTGTTGCAGTAAATATTTTGTGCTTGTTTTTAAATAAACTCCGGCACAGAGTCTTGCTCTGCTGCCTCCCAGGAGAGGCTGTCGTGCTCTGGCCCTCGGTAACAACAGGCGACTCCATAACGGCCGCTTGTTTGTGCCTGGGAATGAAGCTGGCCTTTATTCCAGAAACCTTCCAGGGTTCTTTTGTGGTTTGCTGGGATCAGACCAGTCATCACTGCCCTCTCCCCCGCCTGGCTGTGCATTCCTGCTGCTCCCACCACACCGCTCGCATCCGCTGGGCTCCGGTCAGGAAGCCGCACGTGGTGCACATCGTCTTCCCTCCCCTCCTTTCCTCCTTGCCTGACAGCAGTGCTGGCTCTGATGAGGAGCTGGTGAAGTGAGAGCAGGGAGAGAAGCAGGAAGCCTCACTTGACAGTCCAAGGTCTGCACAGCCTGCCTGGGGTGGGAGTTCAGCAGGTCAGGATTGGTTTTGTTTTATTGAAGCTGCCAGAAATCCCAGCAAGAAGCAAGTACAGAGGTGCCTGGAAAACTTCCCTAAAACAGCAACTGTCTGTGTGTCTTCTTAGTCTCCTCCATCAGCTGAGGTTCTCACTGGGCTTTCATTTCCTAGTTTTCAGAGCAAAACTTTCCTAACCACCAGTGGCTCCAGTGTCTTCCTGATGATCTCGGTATCAGGAAAACTTTTTTTTACAGTGAGAGCAATCATTCACTGGAAAAACTTCCCCAGGGACACGATAGAGTTCCTATCACTGGAGGTTTTCAAGATATAATTGGGCAGGGTTCTGGATAGTCTCACCTAAGGTTCCTGTTCTCACGAAAGGTTGGACCAGGGGATCATTTGAGGTCCCTTCAACCTGGATTGCTCTATGGCTGTGATCTCCCGGCGATACTTGGTCAGCCTGGAAGGTGCCTTCAGTGTTTATGTTGAAAAAATTGAGAATAAAACCTTCTGTCTGTGGTGACCTGGTTGCTGGGGTCCCAGCATCATGCTGCTTGGTCTTCAAATGTGCTGCATCTGCTTGTTACCCAGCTACTGGGGTGGTTAGCTTGAATAGTGATTTCTCAGATGGGGAAATAACTTGCCCCCAGCTCAGCTTTGTCTTCTCTCTACTCTCCTAATGGGAGAAGAAGTCAGAAACTGCTGCACTCAAGGATGAGGAAAGTTGATTTTCTGACTTGTGATAAAGACTCTTCAGTTGAACTACCCAGGGCTTAAAACAGAAAAATCTGCCATGGTTTGTTAAAAACCCAGCAGCTTCACTGGTACAAGCTGGAGTGGCGAGGGCTGGTTCTTGGGCAATAGCAGCTTCTGGTGGCAGTGAGCACACTGGATTTTGGGACGTCATTCCTGCTATGTTGTTCTTCATGAGACGGCAGTTATGCAGCATCTGACAGTCTCCCATCAGTCTCTCTGGGGCTTGGAAGGTGTCCAGCAGACAGCCTTCATTGTACAGGATTTATTAATGCCTTCCCACCACCTTCAAGCCCTTTGGGGCCCCTCTGTCCCACACACAGCCCAGCCTGCTGCTTGCCACGCTGTCTCCCTGCCCAGCTGCCACAGCTGCTCCACCTCATATCATTTCCAGCCATTGAGACAACACCACCTCCTTCCATTTCAGGCAGACCCACAAAACTTTATCTGGTGGCCTGTCCTTTCCAAGAAACTCTTCTGGGAGGTTTCTTTTGCTTGTTTTTCCTTTATTTGCATACCTTCACCTAAGGAGGTGTCTCATCCCCCCTTGGGGACCTTTTTGCCTGCATGGCTGTCATGGCTCCTGAAACCCCTTCAGAACACATGAGGAGGTGCAGCTCGCGCCTCCGGCCCCCTTTGTTGACAGTGTTGCCGCAAGGATGTTGGTGTCTCCGGCCACAGCTCCCGTCAGGTTTTGTGAAGAGGGGCTTCCTGCGGGGTCAGCGTGCTCCATTGTGGCACTTCCCCTGCAGCTGCCTTCCTCCCTCCTGCAGTGCCTAAAAATAGCATGAGCACGGTGCTGCTGAGAAACACCGGCGAGTCCCAGCGCCGGAGCCGCTGGGGCGGCGTTTCCGTCGCTGCCTCTCGCCAAGTCAGCCCTTGCATCGGCATTTGTGCTTTTGGCATGCTGGCGATTTTTGTTTCAAAGAGGGGAAAAAGCGGGAGCCAAAGCCCAGCCTGTCCCGAGTTTGAAGAATATGTAAGGGAATGTTAAACAAGGGGAGACCGTTATTGTGTATCTGGTTCTGGCTCTGCTCTCGGTGCATGGCCTTTAGACTTTGCACTTTAGTTATCAGAAGATTGTTTAAAAGCTACAGAGATAAGAAAAACCTTAAAGATCGTGAGCATGTACAAACGGTTTTAATCTTGAGCTCTGTTTATATGTTAGGGCTGTTCCTAAAGGAGAGCTGACAGTCTGATTAATAACTATAAAACATTTTCACTCATAGCAGAAGAAAATGTTTCATTGAAGGGATATGTCTCCCAACTACTATTAAGAATCACTGTGTTGCTGCTGGGATGCCCCATGTTCTTTTAGCCTCATCATGATTCTTTTTTTTTTCTCACTGCCCATTAGAAATAGTGACTGCCGTCTTAACTGATTTGTAATTTTTTTGCATATATCAAATCGCTTTTGAATGGTAAATAAGATTCACTTAGAGAATAGTAGAACCACAATACTTGAGAATGTTTGTTAGCCAAAAATGCACTAAATATCAGGGATACACCAGGAGAAAGCTGTGTCAAATTTAACTCAGCTGGTAGTGTTTGGCTGAGTAATCACCATGGCTTCACCAGTCTCGTGGTTGGTGAGACCATGGTGATTACTCATGGCAGCAGACTTGAGCCTTGAGCTAAGCTCTTGTTTCCTGAATGAATAAACTTTTATTCCTCTGTTTTCTGAACCACTCCCGATGCCTCATTTTAAGCTTTGAACTAGTTATGGTGCAAGTTGCCTGTGCAAATTCAGTAAGTTAAAGTAAAAAATGTTGTCTTCACTGTGGAAGAACCTGTAACAAAAAAAGTGTGAGATATTATTGACATGCTTAAGCAGTACTTTCCCCTTGGTTTTGTGGTTCATCTGCCTTTAAAGTGTTAGCCAGATAAATATTTGTATGATGTCTAGTATAAATAAACCATGTGCCTTACTGTTTATTTTACAAGATATGCTAACTAATCATTTTCATCTCTGCTTAAATATTTAAAACAGCATGCCAGGGGAACTCCGTGCTACAGCTCTGAGGATGCTGTAGAGCCCTTGTCTTCCCTCCTACATCCTCTGCCTAGTGCTACTCTCAGCATTTCCTCTGATTTCAGAGGTGATGGAGTTATTAAAGCTTCGGTGTTGGCAGCTTCAAACACTTTGAGACCCAACTCATGTGTTTAGTGTTCTACTCTGTCTGCTGCCACCTCTACTCACACCTCCTCAGCCTTAATTCTGCACATCCATAATTATCCGCCCCAGGAGCCAGAATGTCCAGCCAGGCATGAGGCTGCTGCTGGACAAAGCTCTGCAGTAACACGTCTGCCTCTCACTCTGCCTTGCAGGAATCTACATCCTGATCGCAGTCGGAGCTGTCATGATGTTTGTGGGATTCCTGGGATGCTACGGCGCTATTCAGGAGTCTCAGTGTCTTCTGGGAACGGTAAGAGACACAAACCTATGGAAGTCACTTGGCACCCAGATTTCCCAGATTTTCTGGACAGCACATGGCTGTGCTTCCCTTGCTGGGGTCTTTTCCAACAAGCAGGGCTGGGAGGATGCGTGAGCACGTAGGTGGGAACTAGGTGAGATCAGCAGGATTCTTACAGACTCTTCCTGTTATATGTGAACCCCCACCTTGCTTTTATCCCTCCCCATGGTCTGGCTGTCTTACCAAGCACCCACTAAACTCTCTTTCTTAGCTGGTGTCCCCTACAGCATCCCCTCTCACTCCATTTCAAGGCTGCCTGTAGCAATTCTAGTTCTTTTAGGGAATCATCTACTATTTTTATCTGTTTGGACAAGGAAACAGCAAAGACTTTCCATAATTCCTTAGTGAGAACATCTAGGTACATCCTGGAAAATCCATTACTGAAGTGCTACAGGCATCCTTCATGTGAGGCAGCAGCTCAGGATTCCTGGCACAGGATGAGCTTAATTGGATAAACTGTAGCCACACCAAAAGCCTTTACCTTGAGAGCAAAGGAGACCCATTTATTTAAAGCAAGTTCTCACATGTGGTTCAGTTTAAACTTGATGCATAAAAAATAAAACTGGAAGGGCAAAACATTTTTTTTTTTTAAATTCAAATGACTTTCCAGCACTTGGCTTCATTGGGCTGGAGGATTCTTGGTGGTGCTGTAGCGACTCGTGGGTGTGGGCTCAGCTGGGACAGAGGGAAATGGAGCTGCTTTCCCTCAGTCTTGCAGATGACTTCAGCTCTGGTTGCTGCTGATTCCCAGCAATAAGGGGATGCTTTTCCCCAATGCTGATAGAGCACTTCTGAAGGTAGTGGATGGGAGCTCCAGTAGGAGTTTGCAGGCATTATCCTGGCTGCTGGGAATACGAGGAGCCTGCACACAAATCTGACAGGGGTTGTTGTAGCACAGTCTGGCAGCTTTGGATTTTTATTGTCTTGTTAATGCAATGATTACAGACCCTGAGCTACCCCTCACTCTTTCCTCAAGTTAGAGGATTAGAAGGGCAGATGGTACAACGTACCTGAGGTCCGACAGGGAAACCGGCTGCTTTGGCTGAAATTAGCAG
Source organism: Oreocharis arfaki (assembly GCA_013398015.1). Classification (NCBI taxonomy): domain Eukaryota; kingdom Metazoa; phylum Chordata; class Aves; order Passeriformes; family Paramythiidae; genus Oreocharis; species Oreocharis arfaki. The sequence goes on along the minus strand of VZRR01006868.1, from coordinate 544,980 downwards.
CTCTAGCTGCTGTGCACTGCCCGTGTTTGCTCACACCTTGGCTTGCCAAAAAAAGTCTGGAGAGGTCCCATGAGGACACTTTCTGCTGGCCAAGGCTCCCACTGTGTACCAAGGACGTTTCCAGGCAGCTTCCTCAGGGTGTTTCAGGGAAGCAGCCACGCTCTCCTTTCCTGCACCTAGCTGAAGGAGTGACTCTGGGCTTACTGCAAAAGGGAAAAGTACCAGGAAGCTCCACGCTATCAAAATCCTGTGCCAAAGGCAGCATGGAAGCTGAGTAGCAAGACCTGAGGACGACAGGAGGGAGCCACTTGGCATGGAGCAAGCTCTGCTCCCAGGAAGGGGGCTGGGACACAGCCAGCTGCCTGGCTGGGAACACCACTATGTTCCCATAGCATTGAGCTGCATCTCTTGGTGTTCTGCAGCCAACTTGAACTGAATCTGAAGGAAGTTGAACCTCCAAATCTGGGATAAATGAACCGTCCTTCACTGGAGGGTAATCACTGCAAAAGTGAGCCCTAGTGCTTAACCAGACTTACAGTGGCATTGCACCCACGATTTAGAGTGGTGTGAGTCCTTGGCAGGGGGGGGATGTGGGACCTAGTCCTCCTAAGATGTTCCTACAGAATCAGGGATAGATGGATGTTTGCATAGGAATTGATTGTTCAGGAACTGGACAAGGATGCTGGAAGTCCTTTCCTGCTGTCAGGTTAATAGTCTTGTTTCCATTTTGCTGATAACCCTTTGCATTTGCATGTGAGAGCCAGGTCATGGCATCATTCTGGAAACTCCTGTTTCCTCTGTTCTTGGAGAAAATGCCCTAAATGTGTTTTGAACATAGACTTCTCAGGAGCCAGGGGCTGTTTTCCCACCCTGTACTGTAATTTTGTCTTTCCTTGACTGCATTCACCTCTTTTGCTTCTTGACTTCATGGCAACTCTCCCACTTTGGGGCTTTTCCCAGGAAGAAGTCACTGAGTGATGTTGTCACAGAGGCAATGTTGGCTGCATATGGAGCGTGCCTCTCTGTGCTTTCTCATGTGACCCCGATGTATGAGTTTACAGCTTCCCATTCTCAGTCCCACAGACCAACCATCACAACGTGCTCCCACCATCTGAACTAAAAGATGGAGGAGTCTTTGGGGGGATGGCAGCGAGGGCTGCTGGAATTGCACAAACAGGGTGGGACTGTAGGAAAACGTCAGCATCAGTATTTATGCAAAAAACTGCAGCAGCCTTGCAGGGCTGTGGATGCCAGAGAGCTGGCCATAAATCACACCCTGACACCCCCAGCTCCTCAGTAGCTGGAATGTGCTTTTAACCCTGCACTGGCAATTCCAGTCCTCGGAGCGTTTGTGGCAGAGCAGAAACCTTGTCTGGATGGTCCTGCAGGTGCATGAAGAGGAGCAATGTATCTTGTGGTACACAGGGCATCTTCATCCCTGCCAGTCCCTTTGTGGCAAAGGTTTTGCTAATCCCTGCTCAACAATCCTAGTGGGAAGTCTGGACATGGGGTGGCATGTGATGAGTTACAGGAAAATGTGTTTAGGCTAAGTGCATGTATGAGAGGGAAAATGGTTTGAAATCCGGTGACACCCCGGTCTGATTTGTCAGTAGAAGTGCTGCTCCACACCTCTCCCTACCTAATTTCTGCAGTTATGTTAAGGATCCCTCTCTTGATTTGTCTTTGCAGTTCTTCACTTGCCTGGTGATCCTGTTTGCCTGCGAAGTTGCGGCTGGAATTTGGGGTTTTGCCAACAAAGACCAAGTAAGACAACTCTAAAACCTGTGTTTATGGGGCTGGGAGGCTGGGGCAGAACCACAGCAGATCCCAGCATGAGCTGTTTTGCTCACAAACTGCTCCCAGACTGAATAACGGGGGCTTGGATTAGTGGTGTGACCTGGGCAGGCCACCTCACTCCTCTTGGCCGGGCTGATGAACTTTAAATGTGAGCACTTGACGGTAGCAGCTGCCCCTCAGGGTATGTAGTGCAGCGTCTCGAATAAAAATAGCCTGTCTCGATTGGGTCTCCTCTGTGCTGCCACACTGCCAGTCACAGAGGGAGTCGGTTCATGCATGAAGTTGTGAAGGAAAGCCATCTGCACGTCCTCGGTGCCAGGGAACGCAGAGCGAACCCAGCCGCGTAGTGCCAAAGGGAGGGAATACCGTACGGGGGAGCCTGCATTAACGGGATTGCTTGGTGCTTCCTGCTCTTCTCCAATATCATATAACCTGCTTCAGGCCATTTGTCTGCCAGCACTGGGCTTGCTGTGATCCATATGCCATGCACACGTGAGGGGTACAAGTGCTGTGTCTGTCCCAGGGACTGCTCAGATAAGGTTTCCTGGCTGGAGGAGCTGAACTGAAAGGTAGAACTGAGAATTGCAGCTTTTCACCTTCTGTTTCTGCTCACCTTCCCCTCGGTATGGTCACGTGTGCTCACACACACAGAGGTTTGGTCTCGAAATGCAGAACTGCCCGTGTACAGGAACCACGGCTGTGCTGCAGCAAGCAGCGGGCTGGGTGTTGATCACTGGGCCTCAGGGGTTTGGAGGAAAGAAGGGGACTGCTTGTGCTCAAAACCAAGGTTAGACTCTCTGGCAGAGTAGGAAATGTGTTTACTTTACTAAGAGACGTAAGCCAGCTGTGTAAGTAGGTGCTGGCCTGCTCGGCTTTCACATGCATGTGGGCAATGGCTCACAGGGTGAATGGGAACACCCCTGTAGTCATTCAGCAGGAAAGAGCATGACTTCACTGGAATAAACCCTTCTGTGGCTAAACATATTATTATGCAGACAGGGTGCTGTTTCCTAGCAACTTTAGTGAACTAATTAACCTTTGCAGAGGGGCTGTGCCTCCTGCAGATGTTAGTTTGTGAATCCTGAAGAGTCCAAGATGTGCAACTGCAACCGACAGTGAAAAAAGCGAAGGCTGAGTAAGGAGGGACCCCACGGCTGTTGTGTCCCATCCGGGGGAGAAAGTGCTTGGCCACCAGAGCATAAAGCTGAGAAATGCAGGATTTCCCAATACAGAAGTGATGACCTCAGCCCCTAAAATTAATTTTGCAGTTTAAAAAGAAGGGTGGCAGTCTGTTGGCATCAGCTGGTTTTGCAGCCTTGATGATGAATGGGCTATTTTGAAGTCCCTGCTCATGAGGCAGGCTTGCTTCTTCCTGCCTTGGTTGGGAGCAATGCAGGCTGGGAGGGAAGCACTGAATGATCCCAGCCACTGAGAGCTGCTTCCAGAAGGGATGCTTTTCCACATAGCTGGAGGCAGTCCCTCCCTCAGCCTGCCTTCTTGGAGATGCTTCAGATTCAGAATGGAGAGGCAATAAATAGGATTTTTAAATTTTTTTATTTTTATGTACCAGAATCAAATGGTTTGATTGGAGAATATCATCCTCCAAAGCAAACTTTTTTGAGCAGTGATGAAGGAATTCTGGGGTAATTGATTGAAATCATGCATCATCTTGCTGCAGTTTCTTTTTTCATATGCTAATCCAGCGTGTGCTGCCAAGAGCAGATGTTCTAGAAAGCATTTTTTCTTGCTTGCTTTTATGTTTTTCTTTTGCTTCTTTGCATGGCCGCCTTTCACCTCCCTTTCTCAAATTATTGAAGGGTGTTAGAGGAGAAGTCACAAGGCCAGTTCCCCTGAAAGTTAGGAGATTTTTACACTGTGGAGCAGAGCCTCGTGGGTGGCTGCAGTTCACCAGCCAGGTGGCAGGGTTAGAGTATGGATAAGGTGTCTCACATAACCGCTTACAGGACAGCGATGTCCGTAGGGTTTTACGGTTTTCCATCTAAATGCACCTAAGCTTCCTGACCCAAAGGAGCTGCCTCACTAGGCATTAGTGTGCAATCTCTCCCAAATTCCTGCCATCCCCTCTGAGCCATTCAATAAGCCGAGGTGCCCATATTTACAGACAGCCTTGCCTGGGTACCCCACCTCCTCCTGACTTACCCAGTGTGTCCCGCCTCTGCAGCCTCAGTGGGAAGCATGTTGCCTGCCTGCTTTGTCTGTGTGTGGTTCAGGTTTCTGCATTCCTGAGCCCAGCAGCACATCCACATGGGCTGAAGGCCATCTCAAATCTTGTGGCTCACCCTCCAGGCCTTGGCTGTCTTTATCTGCTAGACAGAGCCTGTGGAGCCCTTGGATAGTGCTGGCTGGAATCTGCTGGCTGGTGGATGGGGTACTTAATATTTGCTACAGCTGGAGGGGCTTGAGCCCTATGAAAGACAGGCCTTGTTTCATGTGCCTGTACAAACAAATGGGGTTCAAATCTATTTAAAAACTGCTCATCTTACTGCAAGTGCCATTAGAGGGAACCCAGCCTTCAAGCACATCTGCTGGATAGGTCTCCTCCTCCTCCTCTGTCTGAAAGGGAGTTTTTTCTGTGTCTTTCCTAGATAGCCAAAGACGTGAAGCAGTTCTACGATCAAGCGCTTCAACAAGCGCTCATGGGAGAATCAGATGCAAACAACGCCAAAGCTGTTGTGAAGACCTTTCATGAAACGGTAAGGTGCTGGTGGTCGTGCTGGAGAATTAATAATGGAGGTCAGGAAAATGGATGGGGAAAGCAGAGTCCAAAGCAGATGATGCTACGTCAAGGTCTTAGCCTATCAAGTTTGCTGTTCTTACATGTTAAGAAGAGTAGTGCTCGCTTCAATATTCTCTCCATCACACGATGATGGGAAGTCTGGACCAAACTCTGTTTAGGTTGCTTTCCATTTACCTCAGCACCCATGATTTAAATAATTCAATGGAAGAAGAATGTAGCCCTGAGGAATTAATCCTGATATTTGGTCCATTCAGCAGGAAGCAAAATCTCTGGAGAGAGGTGGGTTCACTCTCCTCCAGGATACCTGTGTCAGATCTCTCTGGGACTATTATAGGAAGCAGCTGCATTGCATGGAAAGAAAAAAGTTCGGTGACTTACTCCCCACCTTTGTTTCCCCTCCAAGATGCCTCCTCAGTCTTGGGTGGCTTCAAGAATGTGTAATGGTGGGGAGAGCATTGCATAAGTGTTTGCTATCTGCTAATGTTGGCTTTCAATTGTTTCTTTTTTCCTCTCTCCATGTAGCTGGACTGCTGTGGTTCTGATACTGTAACAGCGACTTTCACTCCTTTGTGGAGGGATGACCTCTGCCGAAAGGACTCCCTGAAAAGCTTTTTTGAGGTAGGCACAGCTGCTCTTCAGTCAGCATAGCTGCTGCAGGAAACCTGGGCTGCCAAGGAAATTTGGGGATTTACTGGAAAATAGATAAAGGGTAGAGATTTCATTTATTTGAGGATGATGTAGAAGGATGTTGAAGGTTCCCATTTGGTTCTTCCTTTGCTGTTCCTGCTTGAGGGCACTGACAGGTGCAGAGGGGTGGAGTCTGGTTGGAAGTCCTGTAGCCAGGACCTGGGTGCTGGGGGCAGGTGAGGGGAAAGCAGGCTGTCTGACTGGTGTGCTTCTCTGCCTCAGAACACGAACTGCCACAAAAAAATCGATGAGCTCTTCTCTGGGAAGCTCTACCTGATTGGTATCGCTGCCGTCGTGGTTGCTGTGATCATGGTAAGTGTGACAGCCTGGTGGGACAGGGAAAAGCCACCTCGGGACACCCTGGTCCTCTTCTAACTGGGATGGATCTATCCTTCTCTTCTGGATGTGCCTTATCTCAAATTGACCAACTCCATATGAAAACAGCAACAAAGACATAGCATCCCTGCCCTTACCTCTGGCATGAGAGTGTTAATGGGGGGGCGGGCCTTGGGATGGGGGAGCTCCTGCATCGTGCTGGTTGTTGCCTCACTGGTGCCCCTGTGTCTCTCGACAGATCTTCGAGATGATCCTGAGCATGGTGCTGTGCTGTGGCATAAGGAACAGCTCCGTCTACTGAGCCGTGAGAGCCGGGCAGGGGAAGGGGGGAGCAGGGCGGCCGGCGCTAGAGGGGACCCCAAGTGCCACCGAGTGACCAGGAGACATTTCAACAACAGACAAAGAAAATTATGTATATAAATGCTTCCAATATTACCATACAGTACTTACCATTTTTATTTTGAAGTTTTGTTTCTTGTTTTTTTGTTTGGTTTTTTTTTTTAAATAAATAAAACTTTCCCGTATCTTTGTGGCTGAGTTAGTTACACATCAGTTTTGTGTGATGGGAAAGCTGCTGTAGCAGGAGATCGAGTCCTTCCTCCTCCTTCCCCACCCCCAGTAACTCAGAAGTAACGGTGGTGGAAGATGTACCCAGGAGAAGGCTGCAGCCTGGTCTCAGAAAACTTTGCCTTGGTTTTACCAACTTTTTTAATTGGATGCTGAAGCAGAATTTAGCATTTTTGTTAATTTGTACTTGTCTTTTCCAACCATCACCCCACCTCCCTGGCATTTCCAAGCTGTCTGTAGGGAAGCCTGGCTGACTGCCCAAAGCCTGGGAGAGAGGAGGGGAGAGGATACAGCCTCCATTGCTGGGGTGGGATGTATCCCGTGGGAAACACAGGCATTGTTCCTCTCCAGCCTGTTTCCATCAGTAGGTCAGTCCTTAACAGAAGTCATGATGAAACTTTTTTACTCTCTAAAGAGTGAAAATGTTTTTTTGTTTGTTTTCTCGGGGCTATAACTTTATAAATTGGCTCATTTCCATTGATTCATTACACTAAAAGGTCAGTGGCTGGGGGTGAAGTTTAGTCCCAGTTTTTCAAATATAACAAACTGAAAATTAAATTGCCTTTTTAATGTCCTTCAGTGTTTCATTATAGACATATGTTTCAAGGAGAATCTAGTTCTATACCGAGTTTCCACTGTTAAGCTAATGCTCACACAGAAATGGTATTGGAAAAAGAAGAAAACAAAAAAAAAATGCCCTTGACTTTAGAAATTCTGCTTTTATGTATTGCAGGATGACACTTGGGTGTTCCCAACCATATGTGTACATGCTTAAAATTTCATCTTTGCATCACTCTCTTGTTCAGTGAAATTATTCTTAATTATAGCATATTGTCACACACTGTAATATTGCTGAGAAATTGTCATAATCTGATTATGAAAAAAAAAAGGTTATTTTTAAGACCTTCCAGTTATATTAACAGCAGATCAGCTTATAAAATCAAGGTAATTTAGCATGTTAGATCGCACCAGTTGAAACACATTCTTGTGATCTGGTAACTTTGGTTTATCACTTTGATGTATGTGGCTTCTTTTATATGCCACTCTGTTGCCATGTAGATAGAAGGGGAGAGTGACCCAGGAGCTATGTAATAAAATCAGAGTGTCACAAAAAAGATTATCTATATGTATAGTTCTATAGATATATATTTTTAAGCAAAGCCTTTTCCTTAGCCGTACGGGCACTTGAGCTGGAAATTATCATATCTCTCAGCTCTTTTGCCACCTTGAAGCAGGTAAGGGGAGGAGTTTAAATTAGTGATCACTTTCCCCACTTCAGGAGTATTTCTGTTTCTTAAAGTATTTCACTTTCCCCCTTTGTCACAACAAGGAGCTTCAGATCTGATAGGGAGGGAGACTTGTGATCATCCATCATTTTAAACTAGTACCTTGTCCACTGTCATGGCTGTTGCAGCTACAGGATAGAAGATTCTTGCATTGGGGCAAACTGATCCATTCAGAAGTTTTTATTCCCTTCTACTCCCCCCTTTCCTCTTCCTGCCTTTTAGTATATAGGGCCTTTAAAAAGTATATAGGTAAATATATATAAATATATATATATATATCAAGTTGTGCTGGGTAAAGAGGAGGAAGTGCTTCAACAGATCTTCATATTGAGGGGTTGGACAAGAAAAGATTCAGCCTTAGAAATAGCCTTAAAGCAACACTGCCCTGAATGTCTATGTTGTGCACGTTGAGAATGAGACGAGGTTCTGCAGTAGGTAACCCCTTCCCCTGCTCCCCAGCGTAGCTCCTTCAGGTCATCTACTCTGTTATGTGGCCGTATGTATATGCATCATCCAAGCATGTGTGTTTACATCTATGTGCATCAGGATTGTCAGCATACAGAATGGATGTGTAACTTGCCACCTCTTTTGTTGACTCTTGGTAAATGTGTATAAATATGCCATTAAGCATTTCAATTCTGTTTTCTTTTCCTTATACCGTATTTTTGATATTGTTCAGTATTCAGTTTATGCTGTGTACATAGCTGGAGCTCTGTTTGAAGACAGACTGGGTGTCGATGCAGGTCAAGTGTGTCCTCAGACATTGTACTTTAAGGGTTTGAGTTGTCCCAGGCAGGAGCAACTGGGAGAAAAGTGGTACTTGGAGAGGGAATCTGAGAGCTGTGAGAGGAGGAAGAGCAGGAAGTTTGCTCAGACTGTGTCCCACAGGGGCTGCAATTCACCCTCTGGCTCATTTCAGAGGTGGCTTGCCATTGTGGAGAGCTCCAGAGGCAGCTTCCTGGGCCATCTCCTGTTTCTGTGGCTGCTGCAGGGAAGCTGCTCAAGGAGGGGAACAGCTAGAGAAGGGTTGTGGGAGCGGGGACAGAAGGATGTTTGCAGAGAGGACAATGCTTTCTTTAGTTACCAGCTGAATCCCCACACTTGATGGAATGGTCCTCAGCTGGAAGGGTCAGCCCTGGGAGAACAGGGACAGAGAGGAACCACCAGGCTTAAGAACAATGAAGTAGTTGAGAAACCCTCTCTGAAAAATACTACCCACTCGGGTCTCCTGTGAAGCTGGACCTGAGTTAACGCAAACTAGAAAGGGAGCTGTGAAGGGCTGAGGGGACTCGCCCCATTGCAAGCCCTCAGGATCGAAAAGCCACAGGGCTCTTCTGCCAGGTGGTCAGTCCCAAAGCTGGCTGAGGTGACAGTGGAAAACCCACTAGGTAGGACCCCTGCTCTGCCCCGGCGCCTCTGCTGCATACCCGCACCTTTGTGTGTGCAACATGGCCCCCTGTACTGCTCCTCCACACCCTGCAAAGAAGGAAAGGATGAATTTGCAGGCTGTAAATACAAACCCCTCCCTCTCCATGGAAGCATCCCTCCTGGAGCTAGTGGCAGCTGAGAAAATGGCTGGGAGCTGAGGTGGGGATGAGGAGTGTCAACTGTCCAGGTCTGAGTTCAAAGACCGCATCGAAAGGTCAAACAGAGCCGCTGACAGCTTAACTGAATGCTTGGGGTTTTTTCATACTGTGGAGCATGCCACGAAGCAGTGTGTTTAACTTCTTTCTGCCTTTTTTTTTTAAAGAAATGAAACAAAAATCAATTTAATAAACATTTCTCATAGTGTGCATAGTGTGATGAACTGCTGCAATTTTACAACCAGTTAACCTTAACACCAGGATGCTTTGTGAACCAGGCTTCAACAGCATGGGTTTTTACAGCCTCTGGGAGGGGGGCCTGCAGGCAGGCTGAGGCTGCATCTGCACTGGTGCTGAGGGAAGGCAAAAAGGTTGCTTGCCAGAAGTGGTGGCTGCTGCAGTTGTGTCCCCCTCAAGGGAAGGGGGGCACAGCTGTAGGGGAGCTAATGTGGATTGCAAAAAAGAGTGACTGTGCTGAAATTTGGGAGGGGAGTGGGGCGGGCCGTGGTGGCCGTGCTGCACACACTCGAGGGGCTCCTCCTAAAAGTGACCGAAAAATGGCCCAAAATGCCCTGTGCTGCCATGTGGACAAGGACTGGGCTGGTTTGCTTTTTGTGGATGCTCTGGTAATGCCACCCGTTGCTGCCCCCACCTGCCCCTCCGCACCATCAGGGGAAAGCCTGGCTGAGAGCGAGGTGGGAGGCCAGCTGCTGTGATCCCTCAGCTGCCTGCCTTCCTCCGTCCTGTCTTGGGCTCTGCGCTGTGTTTGAAGCAGGAATGTCCTGTTGCGGCTGCCAGCCATCACCCGTGCTGGTACAGAGAGGGAGGGGATGCGGGTGAGGGAGAGCAAAGAGGGAGCACAATGCTGAGCTGCTGCAAAGAAAGGCAAGCCCTGCTCCCAGCGGCTGTGCCTGTGCTGCGAGATCATGCCCATCTTGTTGTTCTTTCACTTGTTTACCTGAATGTTAATGGAGTCGGACATAATGACTTCTGGAAAGAAAAGAAAAAAGTGATATTTAAAAACAATAAAAAAAAGAAACAAAGCAATTCCCCCTTGTTAGTGGATTTTTAATGATGTGTTGTCAGATCTTGTTTCCTTCCATCGTGTACTGATTTCTGCCACATCTTCCAAGGGAACAGGCTTGTCTCATTGTAGTCAAGCAAAATTTGGGCTGCAGGGAATACCGTCCTCAGCTGACCCTCTAGGTGGTTTCCCATGAATGTGATGCTCTTTGCTTCATGCCTTGAAACATTTGGATTGTGACACTGCATTGTTGCTCCAGATGGGGATAAAATTATTCCTGCCTCTGGAGCCAGGATTAAGCTGATGTGAGTCACTGTCAGACCCAGGCTGGTGTTCAACGGGGAGAAACAATAGTGGAGACTAACTGGCAAAGCACAGCATACATTTGGTATCCAGGGTGTGTACCTTGGGACCTCAGCCTGGAATTATAGGTGGGATCTTAAACCTTCCCCAGCTAAATGCAGTCCCATTTGTTTCCACTTCAGGTCTGAGTATGAGCGTTGATGTGCTTGAAACAGATGAGCTGAATATGATACTGGGAGAGGACTGGGTAAAGCAGGCCCCTTTAAGGTTGTGTGAAGATATGGGTTATCCTTGGAAAACAGCAGTCCTGCCATGTCGGAGCATGTGAGGCCACGTGGATAACCGACTGTGAAGGAAAGGGTGGATGGGAGTGCTTGCAGCTTGTTTGTGCTCATATTGCACAGAGAGCCCTGGCTTACGCTTCTCTTTAACATGTTTCTCCAGAGGTCTGAAGGACCTGGAAAGCCACTGGAGACCTTACTGTGGAATTCCGCTGCCTAGGAATGTGACTGTGGAATATTTTTATTTTTTTTCTTGTGACACAAGATTTTTCAGGAATTAAAAATACAAGCATGAATTTTTCTAAACTAGACCGAGCTGGGATTTTTTCCAGTGGAAATTCTTTTCCTCCTCCCTCCCAAACTGGGTG
>VZRR01006868.1:463180-533960 GCA_013398015.1 Oreocharis arfaki | reverse complement strand
TTTTTTTTTTTTTTTTTGAAACGTCCTAGAGTGTTTCTAATGAGAAGTTTGGGAGGCATTTTTTGCTTTGGCGAGCTCGGTTTCGTAAGCGTCTTCTGGGCTGTTTGTTTTCTAAGTAGCAATGAGCCTAATTGTCTCATACTAAGACAGCTGTGATTAACATGCATAAATTGCTTATGCCATTCCCTAATCAGAGGTTGTTGAAGCTGTAACCAAGAGTTGCCACATTCTCACAGGAGGGAATAAATCCCATGCCAGAGCTGTTTATGGTGGTTTCTGCAGAGGAAAGCACCCTCACTGCTGGATCTGGCCGCACCCACCCTCTGCCTGCCAGCTCTGCTTGCCGGGCTCAGGGATGAAGGATGTGTGTGTTAGTGGCTGTGCTCACATTCCTGCTCTGAACCACTGTTTCCTTTGCTGGGCATGACAGCATGGCCCTTCCAGCTAGGGGAGGAAAAAAGGTGACTGAACAATCTCATTCGCTGTCAGGGCTGTGGTAGGGCTGGGAACTATGGCTGCACCATTGGAATTACAGCCCCCAGAGAGGAAGCGTCTGCCACCAGTGGGTGCTGAAGGGGAGAGGGAAACAATTACCTACCTGACCAGCTCTCGATTAAGTAAAGACACAGGCTAGGAACTCCAAGTCCTGTAAGTACCACGCTGTGCACCTGAACTAGATAGAGGCTGCATATTTTTGCCTGACCACTTCTCAGTTTCAGCCTGGGGAGCATCACATTGCCTTGCACAGGGCATAACCTAAGCAGGAGGACGCAAAAGTGCTGTTCGGTGCAGCCCCTTCAGCTGACCTCTGTTGGCCTGATGCTTTCACTTCAGTGCCCACGGACCTGGAGCAAACAGAAAACACCTCCCAGGTGTTAAAACTGCTGCACAGCCGAAACCCACGTTGTTTTCACACTTGCAGACACATTAGAGGGTATATAAACTTTGCAACTACTGCAGACTGCCTGGTGTTTCTCACTGGATTTAGATGACCCAGCTCCAAGTGCCAATGGTTGCAAGTAACACTTCTAATTACAGTTTAATCACACTCTTTTTTTTAATCAAAAAAAAAGGTGTTTCTTGGCCCTGCTTTGCTAGGGTATTCCCTCATGCCAGAACACAGCTTTGCTGAGTACTGAGAGGTGTTGGTGTTAGGCCAGGCGAGGTGGCATGCACGCCACACGCTGCCTGCTGACTGCAAGCAAACTGCTGAGATTTCCTCCAGCAAGGATTCATGCTGTTAATGCAAAGCTCAGTGTTGGTTGATGGAGATCCCACAGGTCTTGTTGGAACAAGAGGACTGGGAAGTTTTAGGGTTCTGTGGGGTTTTCTTGTTAATGTTAGCTTCAAGGCCCTCAGCTGGTTCCAGGGACCTTTTCTAGCCTTTCATTACGTGTTAGTATCAGGCACTTCAGGGCAGTGATAGGGAAAAGGAAGAAGCAGCAAGACTGGGAGAAGGGTATTCTTAGTATAAATATCCTGTAGTTAAATCAAAATGAACAGACACCCCCAACTGTTTTTGTTTCTTTTAAAAAATTGAAGTAATTGCAGAGAGTATTAATTTTGCTCATAAAGGACTTCAGTTCCCTCCCACACATGCAATGTGTCTAACAAAAAAAGGGGTTGTGGTGTCTCCCTGCAGGTCCTCTATAGGCTGGCAATAACACTGTTATTGTGAAGAACAGAGTTGATAAAGACCTTCATAGCCTGCCTGCATTAAAACTCACTCCACAGGAACTAATTTTATGTAGTTACCTTAGGGGAAAATAGCACCAACATGGGTAAACAGCACTGGAATAAATCTAATCTGATCACAGGACCAAATGAAAGTACAAAGTAAAACAGGTACGTGAAGCTCAATGTAGAAGAGAGGTGGTAGCAAGCACTGAATTCTGAAAACCCACCGCACAGGGGATTTCAAGGCCATTTGTAGGATTTCATTCTGGCCAATGGAAGAGGACAACTCATTTATTTCCTTCAGCCTGTACCAGTCTGGCTTGGTGTGACTGCCTTCTCCCAGCAGAGAAGGTTGCAGTGGTCACGACTGTGCTTTTACTTTTGCCTGCAGGAAAATACTCTTTTCCCTCCCCACCTCCCCTCAAGAGCTCCAGCATCGGCTGCATGTGGCCACATCTGAGTAACCTCCATACTCCTTCCAGATGCAGGAAATGTTGACAAATGCATCTTATTGCTCCATCTGGCTTGCAGGATCTGGGTGGCTGCTGGGAAATGGCCTGCTGCTTTCCTATAGCCGTGAGGAGAGGGGCCCGCAGTCCCTGCCCCCAGCACCCACCCCACCCTCCGAGCACAGCAGCAGCAGCAGGAGCCTGCCAGGGAGCAGTGGAAACAGTCACTGGATGGGGCCAAACGACAGATTTATTTGCAGGAAAGGAGAACAAGGCGCCCCTGACGGGGCTGAGGCTGCTGTGCATTTTCACATGCCACCCCCACACCCGGGGACGCGCTGGCTTCCTGCAGACACATGGAGCCATCTCCGCAAATGAGCGGCCCCTCGGAGCCTGCACTCTGGATACAGCCCGCTCATTTGGATGATGGCCTGTGCTGCAGCTCACATCCACCTTCCAGCCCTCTCTTCAAGCCACCTCAGTTCAGGCCAGCGAGGGGAAAACGCTTTACCATCTGCTGGGCTTCAGACTCTGACTCATTATTTTTATTTCAGCTGTCACCAAGCAATAGCGAAAATCCCAACACACCAGCACATCCACTGCTGCAAGCTGCCTTGTCCTCAGCCACCAGAGAATGAGCAGCTCAGCCTCACTTCTCCAACGTGTGTGATACTAAATCTCACAGATTCACTGAATAATCTGAGTTGGAAGGGATCCACAAGGATCATTGAGTCCAACTCTTAAGTAAATGGCCTGTATGGCGATCAAACCTACAACCCTGGGTTTTATTAGCACCATGCTCGAACCAGCTGAGCTAATTTCAGGGTCATGAATAAAAAACCAGGAAGGAGGAAAAGGGTACACCCATACTGAGGAACTTAGTCATCAATACACACAGCATCCAGGCAAAAAGTGAGAACTTGCAGCCTCTGGAAATGGAGAAATGGGGCTTGTCCCTGAAGGGGCCCACATCCAAAGGTGACAGAGGCAGTGGAGGTGGTGTTGCCCTCTCCTGCCCCTTTAAGCCCCTCATCTAACAAAGAGTCAAGGTTCAAAACAAAACAGTGCCATTGTCTACACCAGTCTGTGTACCCTGCCTGTCTCCACTCTTACAGAAATGGGACATGCCACTGCTTACTCCACATCCTTTTTCCTGCCTGCTCCTTACTATGCTCAGAGACTCTCTCCTGCTGTGTCCCCAACACCCTAGACCATGTTACACAGCACTGGCACCCTTTACCCAGGTTTACTCTTCCTTTCGTTTGCCCATTTACTGCTCTCCTTCTTTCCATTCCTGCTTCACCTACTACAAGATTCATGTTTTCCTTTCCTCCCTCCGTCTGAATGCCTGTGACCATACTACTGTATGCATATACATAAAAAAAAATAGGATCACCAAATGGGGAAACACCTCTAGAGCTCATCTAAAACTACAGCATGACTCCAGCTAGACAGAAGACATTTTGCAACAACCTCATCACTGCTGCCAAGTGTATTCCGAACACAGACCTCGTGTCATAAATTACTGTAATTAGCAACACTCCAGCAGGCAAAAGTATGTATTTAAAAACTGAGGACGCATATGGAGTGGCTGCAGTTTATATTACGGGTGAGTCACGGTGAGGCCCAGCTTGAAGGGAGCCAGAGAAGCCTCTGCAGCCACAACATTGTCTGGCACAACCCCCCGGCACAGCAAACCCTTTTTCCTAAACATAGGGAAAACAAGCTGAATACCGAAGCCTCTTGGGAAATGTATTTGCGCTGAATATTTAAACTTTTTGCTGAAATAAGGGGAAAACCAAAAATCGAGCCTCTTTGGCCAGCGCCAGTGAAACATTTTCAGACAGAGCTCCACTTCTTGACACACGCGCAAAAAATGTTCTTCTGGGGCGGAAAATGGAAACTTTTTTTTTTTTTAATTTGGATGGGTAGTGGTTTTATGCTTTAAGTGACTTGGGGTTATCTGGTTTGAGAATAAACACGCAAGGGGGAAAAAAGAACAAAACAAAACAAACAAATAAAAAACTTCGGATGTGTTTGTGGTGGCCAAGCCCTGCTTTTCCGATGAGAACAAAAGCTGCAACACGGTGGTTTTGGTTTTGCTTTTTTTTTTTTCCCCCCAGGCTGTGACTGCGGAGGGCGGCGGCGGGGCCGTGCCTGCCCCTCACGGCGCCGGGCAGCCGGGGCGGCACCGCGGCTCTCGGGGGGGCACGGGCGAGCCCCGCACCGAGCCCCGCACCGAGCCCAGCCCTGCGCAAGCTGCGAAATGTCGGCGCTGCGATGCGCCCTGGGAGCTGTAGTTCCGCCGCTAACCCCCGCTTCGCCCCGCGCCCCAGCTCGCAAAATGTCCCCCGCCGAGGGCAGGCGGCCGACTACAACTCCCAGGAGCGCCGAGAGAGGGGGGTGGGGAGGGGGCGGAAGGCGCCGGCCCCTTCCGCGCCGCTCTCGCCGCCGGGAGTTGTGGTCCTGCCGCCGTTCTGCCCGCTCTGTGGAGCCTGGCAGGGACTCGGTGTCCCGGCGCGCCGCGGGCTGTGGGCGGAGGGGCAGAGGCGGGAAAGGCGGGCGGCTGCCGTGGAAGTTGTTGGGGCCGTGCGGTGTCGGGGTACGGGGCGCTCCCCCTTCCATTCTGTCCCCCTCCTTTCCCTTCCCCGAGAGGGTGGCGGCGCCCGGGGTGCAGAGGCCAGCGAGGGGCGCGTGTGGTGCGGGCGGTTCGTATCCAGCAGCATCCCAGGCCGGGAAGGGTGCTGGGCCCGGGGCGGACGGGCGGCACTGCTGGGGCTGCACCGTGACCTTCCCCTCCGCGGGGCGAGTGCCCAGGGGCCGCTGCTCTCTTCCCTATTCCTCTTCCCTGTTTCTTGGTGCGAGGACCTGCGGATCCCTGTGCCGAGTGACTGTGTGGGCTTTGGTGCGGTGCTCTCCGTGCCATGAGAGCAGGCCTGTGGCCGTGGTTTGGGGTGACTGAGGTCTCCGTCCTCCTCGCAGGCTGTGGGAAGACGCACAGAGCCTGTTTGGGCAACACCAGGATGGAGGAGCCCACCAGGGACCTTCCCATCCGGGCAGACGTCATCCTTTCCGAGTCGTGCTGTGGTCATGTCACCGTAACAAACCTGTGAGTGAGTCTGGTGTGCTGCAAGGGCCAGCATGTTTGGCTCCTGCCGTTGTTAAGGCCAAAACATCTCCTTGGGAGCAGATTTTCTCCTTTCTGCCTTAAGTGCCCTCAGACAAGAGATGCCTGGGATGAACACTTTTATTGCCACTTAAAAAGAGCTTTTTTATTTGATTGTGCACTTGAAAGTGTCTTCTGAGTTGTAGTTGTTACTTTTCATGTGTTCCAAGACTAAGCAGAAGACTGTCATTTTAAGAAGATTATTTCCTGCTGGGGGTTACGTGGAGGGCAATGTTTTCAAAAGAAGCCGTCAGATCCTTTTTGTCAAAGGCAGCCAGACATGACATGGAACATAGCACGCTGTGTGTTGGGTTCCTCAGAAGTTTTTCTGTGTTTTATGCTTCATGAAGATCTGTCCCTAATTCTGGACATGACCTTTCTTTGAAAACAGAAGCCTGTGCTGCTCATCGTCTTAATACTTAGCAGCACTTAATGTTTGCAGTGCATAACTATTATTTTTGTATCTTCTTAGCTGCGTTTAATACTGGCTTTCTGCATATGCAAATTACAGTTTGGATTGTTTTAAAACCTCTCTTCCATTGAACAGGATAAAGTTGGCAGTGTGAATGTGGGTAAATATAGTGGTGCCTCCCTTATTAGGCCGTGTGCTGTTCTTCTGCCAAAAATTCAGTAAAATCTGTGGACTTTTATACCATCATGAGTTTCTGTCAGATTTAGAACCCGGTGCTGCAGCTTTGGATGATTCAGGGGCACGGAATTATTTTTAAAACTACATTTCCAGTATTGTGATGGAAATGTTTGTTTTCTAGGGTGGAAGTGCTGAGATCTTTGGTGGCTTTAACTGACCCTCAGGAGGGGAAGCTGACTCAGTCTCAAGAGAAAGTGAGTGACTAACAGACTTTCCATGTCTGTTTACTGCATCGTTTCAGAAGAGCCTATAATTAGGTAGTCAAGCTTATTCTAATAATATGTTAGAACTGTTTCCATAATCCACGTGAGCTGAACCAAAATGTGTGTGTGCCAGCTCTGCTTCCAGTTGCCCTGCAAGTAGTAGCGTGATCATCGACCGTCTGAGTTCAGCAAGGTTCCCTTCGAGCACGTGGCACTGACAGGTATTCCAGCTGCTCCTGAAAGTCAGGCTTCAAACCATGCTGTCATTTATTGACTGAAGGGCCAGTTCTTGCAGGCCCCTGGCTGCAACCTCCTCTCGTTTCCATGTGCAAGCATGGCATGTGTGATTAGTTTTCTTAATCCAATGGGTTTGATTTCTTGAGCTGGCTTATCTTCTGCTTCCTGTAATCTAGTGATGACATGAGAGCTTAAAGCCAAAGGAAAGAGTGGAGCTGGTACTTTATGCCACATTAAAGCAGGCTTGAAACTGTGGCCCTGATATGTTTGTGGTTTTTCTGCCACTGCTGGGGATCAATGATAGCCTTTATGACAGGCAGAACGTGCTGGCTGTTGGGAGTCAGAATCGCTGAGTGACACCGTGTCTGAGGGCAGAGCTCCTTCGTAGTCTATGGCACCATCAGAGAACCTGCTGGCTGTTGGGACAGCAGGTACAGTGCTAATGCAATGAAGGATTGCAATGGCCAAGTCAAGGTGTATGAAATTGGATGTGGTTTTGTGGATTTTTACAGTGTGAATAAGCACAGGGTGTAATATGCAGAGGTCATTGCTGTCTCTTGGAAGATATATAAGACAGCTTTGGGGGATTCAGATTTACTCAGGAGCTTTATGTTCATCTTTTAGTAACTGGACGTGCTGTAACCTGTAATGAAATTTGGTAGCCTTCTTTCAGTTACTTCATATTCTTGTATTCAGTCTTGTGTAAATCTTTAATTTTAATGTGCATTCATTCCTTAAATAATGTTTTCATTTGGAGCAAAATTGCTTGGCAATCCCTAAAGCACAGCTGTTATATTGTAGTTGTAATTATTTTGCAGGACACAGAGTGATGGTTTCATGCTTGGTTCTCATTTCACAGTTAAGTTTTTCTGCTCCTTTGTATTCTAGGCACTAAACTCACTGGGCATTTGGAAAACTGTATTTAGAGTTGTTCCTGGGCCTACATCAAAGACCTCAGTGGCGTCACAGCTCGAAGATGGGAGACCAGGAGGCAGGTGAACCTTTTCTGGGGATAGTGGCTGATGGTGCCAGAGACTACGAAGGAGCTCTGCCCTCAGACACGGTGTCACTCAGCGATTCTGACTCCGATGACTTGGGGCTGGCGAGTGAAGCAGAAGTTGATACAATATCTCCCGAGGAGCCATCTGTAGATGAGGGGGATTTCAGATCAGGAGAGACCCTCAGCTCTTCAAACAGTGGTCACGGATCTCCTGTTCAGCCATTCCATCTGAGGGGCATGAGTTCTACGTTCTCTCTCCGTAGCCAGAGCATTTTTGATTGCCTGGAAGAGGCGGCCAAGCTGTCTGTGCCCTCCATGCCTGAAGATAATGTTGTTGATGGGAGGTTTAAGCGTCCATTGCCTCCGACCACAGTTTCAGGTACCGTGGTCCCAGAGAACGTGGGAAAGCAAGCCAGGCCAGTGCAGGCTCCCAAAGCCTCTCCTGCAGTGCCTGACTACGTGGCACACCCCGAGCGCTGGACCAAATACAGCCTAGAGGGAGTTTCGGAGTCCAGTGACAAGACTAACAGGGCAGTGGCCATGGAATTTCTAGGTGGTTTGAAGAAAAGAGGGGAGCAACAGGCTGCCCAAGATAGCTACACCCCATCCTTCAACCAGGACCCTTCCAGCTGCGGAGCTGGGAGGATTGTCTTCACCAAACCAACTAAAAGGGGCGTTGATGGACTGGAAAAGAAAACATCAACAGGGGAGGATGATGAGAAACAGATGAAGACAGATCTGAAAGGCAAATCTCTTAAGAAGACTGATGACTTGAGGGAAGAAGATAAGGTAGAGCTGGGGCACTTGGACAGTGACAATGGAAAGGCAGCAGAGGAGGAGGAGTGCGTGATGGAGGGGGACCAGAACACAGAAGATAAATTTTATGCAAGGCTTAGTGGTACAGGTGAAGAGCCATCGCTGGGAACAGTTGTATTCCACTGCAGTAAGAAGAAGAGCAGGAAGAATTTCCGACCTAAAGTAGACGATGAAGGGGAGGAGGAAGAGTCCTGAAGGATGAAGCACATTGGAGACATCCCAGGACTTGTCTTGTTCGGTTTTTTTTCCTTTTTTTTCTGGTCTGAAAACCACGTGACAGCTTTTTGTCACAGTTTGCATCATAGCCACCAAGAACATTTATATTGTTAGAAATTAAGCTACCTAAAATAAACCCCAGACTTTTTGTGAGAAGTCCGTGGGCCAGGATGGCAAGAGAGAATGAGGTGTGCTTTGTTTACTTGAACAGCTCCCTGGATCTTGCTCTGGGGCTGAAGTATCCAGAGAAACAGAAGTGTTAGATAAAAGGCTGCAGGGCTTCCTAGTAACTCCGCATTTTGGAGTTGTTCCCAAATCCTGTGGAATCCTGAAGAAAAAGTGTTGAGCTCATTATGTAGAGATTTTTAAACAATGAAAATAAAATCTAGTCTTCCACTAGATGTGATTTGTCCTGGCCCTGTCCCAGGAAAGAAAACCTTTTAACTTTTTTGTTTAAAAACATCCTTCTCTCATTGCCATTGAGGATGAAAGCACAACAGTGCCCAGTTATATGATGTGATGATCCTTGACCTGCACCTCTGTATGCCCTTTCCAGGAGTTGCTGCTTCCATATTGATTCTGTGTGTGGATTGGGGGAATTTGTGGGAATGAGGTATTTATACCAGAACTGGATACTTTTATGTGATACAATAAACTTTTCAGTTGTAACTTGATTTCATCTCTGAACCGTGTTGATTAATGCAGCTGTAGAGTTTTACCAAATACTTTATATGATATGAAAACTGTCTCGAAAACCTTTTAGAGTGTTACTCTGAGTTTGCCATCGTGTTAACTTCTCCCTCAAGTCTTACAGATTCTAAACCTCACATTTTTAAAATTTTCAATCATTTTACAATGTGTAATCCCCTCATAGGATGAGTCATTTCATACAATGAATCACATTGTAAGGAATGTCAGATATAGTTGGTTTTTTCCACAGTGTTAGTAAATTTAATAAATAAGGTTGAAAGATTAAATTCTTTGAAAGGTTATACCATTTGAAACTCAGACTAGTTCAGGTCAGTATGAACTGACATTTTTTTTTGCCAGTATTCTAAATGAACCAATCCCAAGGGTAGTATTTATAACTGTAGTGGAAGATTAATTCTTAAGAATTTGTGATATTTCTTGGTAGACTGTGCTTGGTCAAACTCTGAAGGATGTTTGAGGGAGTGACTTCCTTGGGGGAGGGTGGGAGTGTGCCCATTTTAGCAATAATTGACTGGTAGGCCCAAATCACTTGGACTTTGTGTTGAACAGATGCATCATTTGGCAGGAGAAGCAGAAAGCAATGTAAAAGGAGCAGTTGTGTTCCATCTTTTAAAGCTCATCTTTTAATTTTCAGAGCAGAATGTATTTTCTCCTGAGCATGCACCTGAATGCACATTAGTGAATGGGTCATTGGTAAAAACATTGGTTGTTCCAGTGTATGTGAGTGAGAGACAGCAAGTCCAAATGGATAGATTTTGGGTTCCAGTGGATAGTTAGTGTGCTGATCACAATGGTTAAAGTAGCAATTTCAAAGTGGAAGATGCTGGCAAGAGCAGGGAATGCTGCTTGTGAGATGTCCATTATATCCTAACAAAAAAATGCACCTCAGTACAAACTTACTGGGTTTATGAGTTCTGCTTGCCCAGGGTGAGGAACAGGTAGGACTACCAAAATTCCATCGCTGCTGATGGAGTCACAGGCTTGGGGCAGAGCTGAAGAACTGGACAAATGCCTGTTTCATGAAGCCATCATAACAAGATTAATATCTGTTAATAAAAGGCTCATTTTTGTCAGAGCTGAGGGTTTTTTTTTTTTTCACCTCTGGTAACAGAAAGCTTTTGTGCAATCTACAATTACATTGCATAGAGACAGTATTATATGTGTGAGGAAATGCAGTTGAAGCTTGTCAGTGTCAGACACAGCCCAATACTTCCCCCTTCTGATGCTGTTTATATTATTCCAAGGAACTTTCCCCTTAGAGGATGCTGTTGATATTTTAGTGGTGTACCTTACAAAATTCTAATAAAGCCAGCGAGTTTTTGTATGCTAAAAATGTACAAGCCAGTTTAAGTAGTGGAAAAAGCCATGAACAGCCCAAATTCCTAGTCTGCAGGATAGTTCTTGGTACACATTCTCGTTTTAAAGTCTCTTAAGTGATTTTGGTTTTTCCCCCTGACCTTTGAGAAAGTAAAATGGAATCAGATGCTTAGGTGTAGAGGAGGCATTCCATGTGGTGTGATACACAGAGGCAAAAGCTCCTTTCCAGCAGGAAACTGGCAGCAGCTGTGATGGGGCACGGGAACAACAAAACCCAAGTGATTCCAGTCAATCGGCTTGAGTGAGGAGCTCTCAAGAAGGAATACCAGCGAAGGAATGCCTCACAGGAGCCAGCGTGGGAAGAGAAGCTGGTGAGTGCAATTGTTTGGGAGTTGTAGGAACTCCAGGAACTGTATGGATTGCAGTGGTTCAGTATTCAGGCCCTTTCCTGTGGAAACTATTTCTTGATTTCCTTTTCTAAGCAGCTCAGGAGTCCAAGCTCGATTTCTTGGCCAAGGAAGGAGCTTGTTTTTAAGTGCGTAAGCGATGGCCCTTCCAAAGGGAGACTCCCTTGAACAGAGAAGTGTGGAATTTGGCAGTGATGATGGTGGATTGAGGGTGTGGTATCTGGAGAACAAGTGGTATGTGAAAAATAAGGTGGTAGAGTCACTCTGGAGGAGAAAGCTTTTAGTGCTGTTTGTGGAATGGTTTTGGAAAAAGGACCAAGTGCTATAGGAGCAGCAGGAAAGAAAGCTCGAGAAACAGATGGAGAAAGACCCGAGAAATCCTCAGTAATGTCAACCACTGACAGTGCTTAGCATAAAGAGAGAGCTTGCCTTTAGGCCTTCATGAGATTAGGATTTTATTTCTACACTAGTTCAGTAGGACAAAGGGTTTAATGTGAAGAAACAGAATAAAATTTAATTATCGATGTATTCAATGTCAGTCTCGAGCTGATCTGCACGCTCTTCTCTTTCACTTCTTTTTGGTAAAGGTGCTTCTGTGTTGGCACTCTTCACACCTAATAGGATTGGAAAAGTCATGTGCTCATTTAAAAGCATTAGGACAAGGGACACATAGTACTAATTGCTTAAGAAACTTCAAAAAGTTGAAAAAAAAGACACTATATATTGTATTACTTTGCATTTGCTCAGTAAATGAAAAACACAGCCTTATTTTTCAGCTATTTAAATTTCTGATTTTTATACAGTTACAGTATTAAAATGTCTGGAAATCCTGCTATGGGTTGGAGGTTTTTTATTGGAATACTGATAATGAAGCAACTCTTATAAGTGTTTTATAAAATTCTTACAGAATCAAGTAAAGCTTGAGATTAGCTCAAATCTGAGTGACTTGAGGTCTTGTCATGACTTTGAGTTTTCCAGCTGCTTCTTTTTTCCATGTAGTATATATATGCTCAGTTTATGGGTTTGGGAGGCTATTTTGCATAATAGATAGCAATGGGTAGGTATTGAAATAGGTCATTAAGAAATCTTTATTGTTTTGGATATCCTGCAGTGGCTGAGAAATAGTTTGGTCCTCTCTCTAAAGTTTTAAACTCCAAACTGTGGAGCCCTGGGACACAGGACAAGATTCTTGACTGACAGAAATAGCTGCAGCTCTGAAGGCAAATGAATTCTGTTAATTAAAACAAAGTAGGAGACTTGCTCAGTTTTTATTTTGAATAATTATTGTTAATGCATTTTAAATATTTTTGTAATACTTCAGTAGGGTTATCTCATGGACTCAAGAAACCCCCGAGGCAATCCTCTGTGGCAAATAGATACTTGTTTATGTGCTTGAACTGGGTGAGATTGTTCTAACTCACCCTAAGTGACAATCCTTGCCCCAAAGCTTTTAAATGTTTTTTGCAAAGGGTAATTTTTTCATTCTGAAGTGAGAATATCTTGTTCCCTGTTTATATTCCCATTGCCTCTAGGTATCTCCTTATGGGGTTATTTTCCAACCATTTTTTTTTCCCGCCTTGCATTTTTTTAGCTACATTGTTCAGCTGTATTAATTAGCTTTTCTGTGATTGTTTTCAGTACTTACATGTATAGTTTGGAGCTGGTTGAGTGCACAACAGGTTGGTTTTGGTTAAAACCTCTGCCAAGGAGGAGATAACAGCTGAACAGTAGCAGATCTACAAAATAGGTAGTGATTAAATACCTTTTTTTTTTTTTTGTGAGTATGTTGCATTACCTCAAGCTGGCACAAACTCACTAAATCATTCCTTCTGTGTTTCTATTGGACCTGTATAGCTGGCCTTTTTTTTCCAGGAAGCCATGAAAGGGATAAGAAGGGAGCAGGAAACTGTAGCGGGAGTATTAAGATAAAGAACTTTCAGCAAGGCCAAAATTATACTGGAGAGTCGTAGAGATAAAGAAAACAATAGGAGTTGTGCTACATAGCAGGTGGTAATGGATTTTCAGACTGTGTAAGAAACATTGTTTGTTTATATTTCAAGGGTTTGTCATCAAAATCTCAAGACAGCGTTTCCTGCTATTATTTGGATTTCGTAATTGTACGCTGGACACTTCCCTTTGAGATGTTGGTACCTGGTATCCTAAGAAAATTATAAAAACTGATGTACAAGAAGATTAGGTCAGATCAGACAGAATGTGAGTATTTTCCAAGCTGACAGTAAAAAAAAAAAAAAAAAGAAAAAAAAATAGGAGAAAGACAGGAATGGAGGGGGGAAGATTAAGCGTTTCATTCCAGAAGCATCCTTAACAAAGGAAATAAACACTTCTCAAGTAAACTACCAGAGAGAGCAAGAAATGTTGTATTCCCTTTTCTCCTTTCTACAGGAGTTTAGAAATGTTTCTTTACATGTGTTTATCACCAGAAAGCAATAAAGAAAGTGAAACCATAACACAGAGCCATGTCTCCTTCCCTTTATCTCTAAGAAGGGTCTGCTAAACCACCATTAAATGAGAGAAAGATGGTGAAATCCTAAAGCTGATATAAATGCCTAGAAAATACTACTTACCTGGGCTTCCAGAACTTTAAACTGTTTTTCTTGTTCTTTCAACCCACTAAAATACTTAGACAAATTATCCACCCTATGGAAACAAAGCAAACACCTTGAGCAAAAAGGAGAGGCTTCAGAAGAAATCCTAAAACACAAACCGTGTGTCGCTTTACTACAGCTGTGGCCCTTCACTGCAGTTCTGTGCTGCTCAGGCATCCCAGAGGCCCCTAAAAGTTTTGTCCTTTTGAGGTGTTCACAGAAGTATTTTTTGGGCAGAGCAGCATCTCTGGAACACTCTCATGCACCTGTTGCCCAGGGACTCAGAAATGACAGATCAGGGCAGCCATTCAGCTTCTGGTGAGGGCCATTTAGCCCCAGCTGCTGTGGAAATCAAGGGCAGCAGAAAGGAGCAGCCCTGTCACTTCAGCCACTTGTGTCTCTCCCACCTGTATCCAAAGGAAACTGGTCCTGGTGTGAGAACTGAGGCCACAATAGAGATAAGCCACTTAAAATTTATGCAGGCTTTTATTTCTGGAAACTGGCTTGACAGTCAAATCCCTTTTTTCATGCAGTCCAAAGGGATTGCTTAAGGAACTTCCATATAGTGCCTCCAAATCACTGAATTATCCCCATGCTTTCTGCATCCTTCATCTGTTCTCCCTTCTTCTCTATTCTTAGCATCTGATTCCTCACAGGCTTTTCAAATCCCCCTCTGGTTTCTCCTAGCTACTCTTTCAAAGTTCCCTTCTAAAAGGCAACGTTCCAATCCCACTTATGTGAAAAAACTGCTGCTGGGTGGCTCTAATGCATTTTGAGATTGTTTCAGTGGAAACTGAGTCCAGAGAATCACTTTCTGGGGGTTTCATAAGGTTTCAAAAACACACTGCTACCACCTAAGAGCAAAGATAAAAAAGCCACGGGATTAGTGGTGTTCATGTGAATCTCTTCCAGTCTTTTTCTAGCTCAGCTATACCTGAATACTGTGAAGCCAGGTGGATTCTCACTTTTCCCCTCCAGAAACTTCACCTATGATGTACCACCTTTATCCTTTATTATATAAAGGATATGGTGCCCTTTGTTTGGAAGGAACTGCACATATATTTATTGCATTATCTCAACAATTAAGCACAAACTCCAAGGGTTTGTCAGTGATCTGCTTATGAGAATAAAGTTTAAACCTATTTAATCATTCCAAATTATGATGAATTAAGGGTGTATGTTAATTAGAGGGAGAAGAGTATTTTCTAAGAACATAAGTATGCTGTTCTGGTCTCCAGCTATTCTGCGAGTTGGAGAGATGGAGGTTTCTTTTGAAAGAAAGCAGACAGCACAGGAGCATTTCCATGGAACTTTCTTATTATGGTAACTTTCGCACCCATTGCGCCTCTATTTATTTGAAGTCTGTTTTATTGTAAAAGAAAACAGCTGGAACAGGTGTTAAAAGCTTCTTTAAACAGTGCTTTGCTGTCTTAGATGTTTCCGTTCTCCCTGCATATAACTACTTTGAGTCTCACTTAAAGGTTTAAACCTCTGAATAATACTTTAGGACTTACTCTTTAGCAGACTAAACAAATTGAAGTGGTATTCCTAGTAGGGAAACATAGAGAAGTACACAAATGGAGACTCAGTCCCATGCCGTAAAGTCGTGAGCATTTGTTCTTCTGCATCTATAATTAAATGATGCCTTGAGTTTTATAATTTAAAATCCTGTACTGTCTAGAGTATAACTCTGAAGTTTCTTGTGGTCTGTTAGCTGCTGCTCTCTTAGGCCAGATAGACATAACAAACCCTCTCCAGGCCTGCCCTCCAAGGACACCCAGCCTGTCCTAGGCCCAACATGTAAACCAATATCTGGGGAAGGAGACGGGGGAGAGGGGTGAGCGAGAGAAGATTACCTCATTAACTGAAGCTTTAATTGGAGAATTGAACTTGATATGCAAATGGACCAAACTTATAAAAGTGTGAAGAACTCGTGACCTGGGGTCCATCGTGGCAGTAGCCTCTGGCTCCCCAGGGTGTACCTTTGAAGGCCCTTCAAATAAATACCTACCTTTATTCCCCTACTCCTGTCTAGTCTCTGTTTTCTTAGGTAGCCTGTTAAGGCATCACAAGGTATCTTAAAGTTCCATTCAAAAGTCTGTGTTGTATTCCTACAGGGGGTGAAATTACGTGTGCTGCAGCATAGCAAACAAATTTTTCCACCATTTTCTCCATGGACAAGATTTTCACTGAGCTTGGCCACAGATTTGGCTGGAACTTGCAGATATATAATTGTACATACTTCAAGAGTGACAAAAACTCCTCTAATGTTGTAGTGATACTGGCCTCTCACGTTTTCTCATGGACTATGTGTTTCCTAACTGCATTCCAGTTGGACCCTTTATATAAGCTTTACAAGTGCTTCAGTGTTGAACTCATGGAAAGCTGAAGGCTTGCAAGTTACTCTTACTGTGGGTCAGAATTACATACTTATTAGATGTGGCCTTCAGCCTTTCTTCGTTGCTTTCTTTCTTTTCTTGCTCAAGGTTTACGAGATAATGTTCTTTTTGCACCAGCTCCCATGTTATGATTTTTTGATCGAGGCCCACTGGAAGATCTCTTTCTGTGGAAAAAATAAGTTAAGAATTCTATTTTACTCCCTTTTCTCTGATACTAGTAGTGAAAGGTTGATATGCTAAAGGAAGGTTGTTTTGAGGGTTAATAATTGCTAAAATTCAGGAGGAAATGAAGTAACTATTTGTTAAACCTATCAACTCTTAAATCTTCAGGAATCAAATTCCTTTAACCTATTTTATATTGCTACCTTTGTTGTAATAACTGTGATGCATCAAGAAATGCACTGTGGGAAGCTGTTTCTATTTTACATTATAAACCTTAATTTTTCATTTGTACTCCCCAGGCACTCTTTGTTAAAAATAAATTGTGACTCTTGGCTTAAGGAAATCTGACTTGTTCTTCTCTTTCGTGTATGCACCACGTCCTAAGAGAGAGTCATGCTCTCCAGTTGCTCGATCATGTCTGTTAACAACTCACCCAGGTGTTTTTCCTTGTGCTCCATTTTGTTGAAGAGCCTTCTGAGAACCAGAGTCATGTGGTTGATGATGATAAATGGGGGTGCTAAGGCAGGGCGGCCGTGGTATTCCACAATCAGGTTGTAGCGCTGCACTTTCCAGAAGATGTCTGTATTGCCTTGGACAACTTGAAAAGTGTAACTGTAATTTGGGGGGGAGGGGGGAATAGAAGTATGTAACTCTTTTCACCACAACAAGCTAAAGATGAATATAACAAAATTTAGTCCTGTATTTACTTTAAAAAAGGAACAGCAAGGTCACCAAGTAGTGTTAATTTAATCTAAAGTTTGTGCACATTAGATATTACAAACGTTGCTGTTGCAGTCTTCAAATGTTAAAAGATACATTTGTTTGGTTTGGTTTGGTTTTTTCTTTTTTTTTGAGAAAGGTAATTCTACTTTGCTCAGGAAAGATCAGCAGACATGCCACATCAGTTCTTTAACCAAATGAATCATTATTAGCTGTGTTGACAACAAGCATTTCCCTGATGTGCAAATCATCCACTGTAAAGTCTGCCAAGTTTATGGCTGCTGTGCACCTGCAGATTTGTGATGCAGCACAGCCAGGGACTCAGACCCTTCTGTGCATGTTCAATTGAATTTTCAGCAGTAAAAGAGGCTTCTTTTCTCCTTGTCTCCAACGTGGCTAGAGTAAAGGTGATAAGAACTTAAGAGCTATATGATCACAGAGTTCTGCCTGTCAATCCCCAAGTAATATTCATTAGGAAAATTAAGAGTGTATTCCAAAACGAATAGCCAGCAGTGAGGTAGTAAATGTGGTCATCCACTTAAACCTTTGCAGCCTCTGTCCTGCTAATTAGTGAAATCACTCTTACCTGAACATTGCAATCAGGAGGTTCATGAGGAGGACGTTTGTGACGAGCAGGAAGATGACCAGCAGGAGTATGACAAGCCAGTTGGCATAGCTGTTAGGGCAGGATGGTGTGTTCTCCTGCAGAATCTGCAGTGGGTTAAACGTGCAGTTCCTGGGATATGTCCGTGATGCTGCAAAGGAAGTTGGAGAGAGAAAAGAATATTTATGACAAATCCTAATGCCATGTTTCTTTATTTGATTTTGTGAAAGTATAATCACGTGTACGTGATTGTGTACATGAAAAGACATTGCATTGCTGTGCAAGTTATTCGCAGCCCTAGGACACTGCAGATCTCCACAGCTTGGCTGCTCATTTAGTGGCAAGATGGCTGTCACAGCTGGCTCTGTAGTAATGTTCGTCAAAAAGGGACTGTATTGAAAGGGCTGTGTGCTTTTCAGACTAGTTTTGAATTCTCAAGTTTGGACCACCTCTGAGTTTGTTGTGTCAAACCACCCTCACATTGTTGTGTCGTCATGCCTGGCATGTGGGTTAGAGGAGAAAACTCAGTAAAAGCTGGAAATGGGGTTCCTCATTCTGAATTCAAAGTGCTTTGTGTATCTGAGCTTAGGAAGAACAGCTGGTTCTACTGCATCAGACTACAGGTCTAGTGCTGTATTCTGTCTCCAGCTATGAATTAAACCCACAAGTTTAGAGTAGCATAATGATATTTACTTTTTTCCCCTCCATTTTTTCCTTAATAATAATTTTTGCCAGTGCCACAGGTAACCCCATGGTTACATTCGCTAGAGCACGTGGTTATATCAAAGCTCACCGAGCTGGGACTGCTTTCACCAAGGGCACTACCTTATACTTATCTACACCAAATTTCCTTTGATGATTCAGCCCTCACGAGGCTCCTCTGCCTCTCCTAGGTGTCAGTTTTTGTCTTTGCTACCCAGTGATGTAGTTTTGTCAGCAAATTTAGTCCTCCTCGTTACCCCTCTCCCTTTCTGTATATTTCATAAAGATGTTAAACAGAATAAACCCCAGAGGGCCCTAGGACAAATTAATCCCTTCTGGAAGTTGCCCATGTAATTGGTTATTTTTTTCTCTGTTTCTTTTAACCAGTTATTTACCAAGGTGGAGACACCCACTGGAGTTTCAATGGAGAGAAACACGCCTTTCTAGGGAGTGCTACATCTGGCTTTCTGGCAAATGGGTTGAATCTTATTTCAGAAATATTTGTTTCTTTCCAATTACTTTAATGTAAATAAGAGTGACTGATTATGCTGTGTGTGCTTACACCATAGGCATTTAAAATGGACATGAATCACTCTCCTCTCGTGTCATTCAGGCTTTATTCGATTTTCTAGGACATGCGGTTTTTTTATTAAGCAGAGTGAACATGAGAGAATGCTTACTGGTTTGCTTCTGTCTATGGCATTTTTTTTTTGGTTCTATTTTATATTAATTCAAGTTTGAATCCCACTTCGTTATTGCCAGTGACATTCAGCACGTTTTTTTCTCGCTCAATTCTGTGGTGTCACTTCAGACTTATCTGGGAGGTGACCTATTCTGTATTTTGCCTGCTTACCTATCAGAAATGTTGCCTTTGAACTTTTATGTCTAATTATTTCTGCCTCTTGTGAATATTTTTCTGTTGTTTTGTTCGCAATGCTGCGCATAAACAATTACTAGCTTTATTTGATTTGGGCAGCTTTATCTCCAGAGTAAATAAATGCTCTAGAGTAATATTTATTCTAAAAAATGTGTTTGCTTATGGGCAGAGTGGTACTACTTTAACACTGTCACATTAAACTACTGCCAAACTGTATGGAGGAGCTGTTATTTATTATTTGAGTTTACACAGGGTTATCTGGGTCTAGGTTAAACTGAAGGGAAATGGATCGGAGTGAAAGCAGGTATGCCAGCCTTTAAAACTGCAAATCCTTGTGTGAGTATTTCTGAGAGCTTATCTAAGTAGGGCCAGCCCTTATGCTCTAATGTAACTCCACAATGCCCATTATCTCTTTGCAAATACACTATTTGTGTGAGAGTAATGTGTAAGCTTTGGCTCAGAGGACAAAGATTTGAAAAAACAAAATTAAGGAAGGACGATACTTGGAAGGAATTCCACGCTCTAATCAGAAGTATGCATTCAAAAATGGCCAAGTTAGGGGGAAAGAAATTTCCTCACTGTCTATTTCATCCAGTGGAATCTGGCCAAATATCTGAAGGTAGGGACGATAAAGAACCCTTCTGAATATCCACTCCACTCGGCTGTCATCGGGATGAAGCAGAGCTTGAGTTGTCACACCGTAGGCGATGAGCCACACGCTCAAGAAAAAGAGGAAGAAGAAAACATCCTTCATCTACAAAAGAGAGGGGCAGGGGAGAGAAGGAGAAGCAGTGACTATGATAGCATAGTCAAGGAACTGTAGTCTTTCTGTATGAATACGGCTCAAAAAATTCTCTTTACGAGCTTGTTTAGGTCAAAGGAGGTGGAATAGGAAATAGTTCCATGCACAGAATTCCTTGCCTGACCTTGCTGTTTCCATACTGTCCTTGGCCTGTAGTAAGCACTCTTCTTTGATAGCTCATTTAGATAAAGGCACATTTTAAATTAAAATCTTGCTTTCCAATCATCAAACATTTTTAAATGAAACACAATTTATCTTTTAAGCGACTCTCATTGTTCCTTTTAAGTGCATATTTTCTGTGAGATATCTCGGTACCATGGACTGCTTTACTGTGAATTACAAGAGTTCTGCTGCAGCAGAGAATCCTGGTAGCAGTCAGTGCTCATTGATGAATAGTGAGCCACTGATACAGCAGGCAGTGAAGGCTGCAAGGATCAGGTTGCTTCTCTCTTCAGTTTTCAAGCTAAGTGATGCATCTGAAGGATTCTTTTCAGGGCTTCCTGCTTTTAAACAATGTGTTTCTCTACAGAAGCAGAAGTAATTGAATCCTAA
The DNA here is from genome assembly GCA_013398015.1 of Oreocharis arfaki. Lineage (NCBI taxonomy): Eukaryota > Metazoa > Chordata > Aves > Passeriformes > Paramythiidae > Oreocharis > Oreocharis arfaki. The sequence continues at coordinate 513,688 of VZRR01006868.1, read as the reverse complement.
AACACTTACTTAAAAAAAAAAAATCTAATACGCATTTCAAGTGCAATAATTTTTCCCTGGTGGAAGAGGAACACTTCATCCTCTCCCCATCTAATCTGACAGAGTTCATTAGGGACTGTAGATTCATTTCAATTAGATTATTGGATTGTACAGTTACCCAAAAGCATAGGCATTTCAGACCTCCAGGATGCTACTTGGAGTTCTGATAAGAAACATCATCTCTAGGCCAGGCGAGACAGAGTTTATGTCTGACTTTCATCAATCTGTTCTGTTTTCTGGATGATCTAAAATTTAGGAATGCTGCAGGGCTGTAAGGGCATCATGGTGATGGGGGAGCAGTGACAAGTCTGGAAATATTTTTTGTTTTCCAATCTGCAGTCTCTCTGGGAATGAGCATTTTTGTGGGAATGAGCATTGTTCTGGCATTTTAACAGTTACCAGATCTTTTCAGCAATTCTGTAGCAAGGCTATAAAGGAGAAAGACAGTAAGAGACCATCTGGGATTGCTTCTCTGTTAAGTAAGGGAGATGATCTTGCTTGAACCGCCTCAAACCTTTCAAGCAGGTTTCGTTTACTGAAGTAACCTTCCTTGTTCCTTCATTTGATGTACGGTTCAACACTGAACTACCAAAGCTGAGGCATCATATTGGCTTGGGTAGGGGGAAGATGAAAGGTCCTGTGTTAGGGTTTTGTCTAGGCTGCTGTTTATATCCTTCTTTGCATCTTCCCAGTCCTTGTGTTATCTCGCAGGACGTCAGGTGCCAGCAGGGTGGGCACAGGTAGTACTTGTTCAAGGCCCTGGTGTAGCTTGGCATGCAGCAAAGGAAGGGTTGGGAGCTGCACCTCTGACTTGTTCTCTTACAGTAGAAGTCTGCTAATGCCATAAGCTAGATAATGAACAAGAACAAATATTTATTTGCCATTTACCCTTTTGCTAGTCCAACCAAATGTCATGTTAGAGTTCCAGTTATTGCATTTGTAGACAAATCCAAATAGCTTGGTAGTTATGTTTATTCAATGTATATGCTTGTTTGGACTGTAGAGCTTTTACTGAGTTCTGCTGTGAGTCACAAATCAAATATTTGTAGACTCTGTAATAGTACTTACAATTAGATGAACTCTATTAATCACTTAGCATGGGCTAATTGACCTAGAGGATTAACATGCCTAAATAAAAAGCTATTTTGACATACCAACGCATACCCAAGCGCAGTAACTGTAACCCCAATGTCTCATTTCCTGCAGGAGAGCAGCAATAAATAAAAATATTTTATCAACATCTTCCAACATCTGCTCACAAAGTACTGATATGTTTTCATTGTAACTGGGAGCTAAAACGTACAAGTAAGAATAACTCCTGTAGGGAACTTGTAACTATCCTTTTTCACTGATTTTTTTTTCTGCAGTTTCTGCGAGAAACATAGTTTGTTTCCCCAAGTTACTCATTGGAAGCCCTACCCTTCTGTACATAGCCTGTTGTCTGCCTGAGGTCTTTGCCCAGGATGCACACAGCTTAGGCAGGAGGAGGAGTAGCAGTAAGGCAAAGAGTGCTCTTCATGTGGCAGATCCAAGGGTAAGTTATTAGGTGAGGTACAAGGATTAGTAAATTGGGACCAACTTAATGCACTGCAGAGCTCTTTGAAAGGAAAGCAAACATTATTTCTATTTCAAACATTTTACCTTATGATAAAACACAGGAATATGCAAGATGACAAACTTTAGAACGTAAAAATAAAGACAGATTATAAAGTTATTTCCTTTCTAATGACAAGATTTCCTACTCTCCGTTTCTTAGAAGGCACAAGTATTTATCTGAGAGAAATGTCGCACTTACCATCCTTTCCACAATTATGATCTTTGGTCCAAGTTGTTTGTGAATTGCAAAAATATGGATAAGTCTAAGTGTAAACACCATAAAATCAATGGCGAGTATCGTACGGCCAGCTTGAAAAGTTGAGTTCAGCATTCTGCAGAACACATGGAATAAAATATCAGCTCTTAGCAAGTACTGCTATTGTCTGTACAGTGATGAGAAATAGCCAAAAGATGGAGGAACACTGTTTTCTCTCTCTTGGCTCCAAGGAGTTTTATTAACAAATTAAAAAAAAAAAAAGTACCTTGAGTAAAAGGCATTTCTGAAAACAAAGAAACAAAAAAAGCAGAGCTTTTCAGTAGATGTGTTTGAATATATCTTTTTGTGGTCTCTGGAGCAACTTCTGTGATTTCCACTGAATTTTAGAGGCTCCTACTGAAAAAACAGGTCTCAAAGCTTGTAAAAATGAATGTTAGAGCCTGTTCTCTCAGGCACGAGACTCAGCTGTCAGTTGATGTACACAGCCCTTTCTACTGATGCGGACCACCTCATGTGGAGTAGATATATACCTGCAGATTACCCCAATTATGAAGAGAAAGATGGTCACCATATCACATTTATTCCAGTTATCCTCCACGTACAGTTTGAATTTTTTTGTTAAATTTGTGTCTTCATCTGTATAGAAACTCTGAAAAAGAGAAATAATCGTTGGTATTAATCTGTTTCCACTTTCACTATTACCTTCTGAGTTTTAACGTAATTCCTGTTTTCTTTTTCTGTTTTGTTGCAAAGAGAATAAACATTCCTAGTTTAAGAAGGAAAAAAAAAAAGCTTGAAAACATAAGCTCAGTTTACTGTTTAAAACCACAAAAGTTAGATAAAGAAAAAAAAGCCCTTTATTTTTGTGGTATTAGTCTTCAAAATTTTTGAGGCCTGATTTAAAATTTTTACAGAAAAAATTCTTCACTGTGATTCACCTCCTCACAGAGGTGGTGAGACACTTGAACAGGTTGCCCAGAGAAGTTGTGGGTGCCCCATTCCTGGAAGTGTTCAAGGCCAGGTTGGATGGGGCTTTGAGCAGCCTGTTCCAGGGAAAGCTGCACACGGCAGGGGGTTGGAACTAGATGGCCTTTAAAGCCCTTTCCAGCACAAAGCATTCTGTGATTCTGTAATTTTTGTCAACATTTGAGCTGTTAAACAATGCAGCTTCTAGTCAGAGTTCAGTTTCTAGGCATTGCTATCTAAACAGCATGAACAGATCTGGTATTTTTGTACTGGAATTGTCAATAAAGGCACATTTGATTACCTAGGCAGGGAGTTGGCTTTCTTAATTGGGTTTTAGCCTGGCAGTCTTCATGTTTTACAGGTTATAATGAAATGTTCTTTGATCTAGATATTTTCCGTGTCGTCCTCTGGTTATGTCCTTGCTGCATAATTTCAAAGAAATTGTGACAAACTTCCTTGTCTCTTTTGCTTATGTAATGAACACCTACTAGTTCTTCCAGAGTAAATGATTGTAACTGCTTTTTCTGTGCCTAAAGAGAAGAGCTTTCTGCACCCACAGCTGGCAACACACTTGCACAACTGTTATTAGTTCAGTTTTTAACAGAGGACACTCCAAACCCCGTAACAAGAGACTAATGGAGAAGGGGTTTAGGGGGTTGGTGGTTTTGTTTGGTAGGTTTTTTTTTTTTTTTTTTAAGAAAAGAAAACCCAAAAGAGATCTGCTAATATTTTGAGTTGAAAAATATTTTAGGGAAAGCCACAAATAATCTGAATTTATTTACTTGTGTTTTTTTTAAACAATCCCCAGTGGGGAATAATCTCCTAAAAGGTTATAGAGCTGTCTGCTGTGTTTCCAGGTGTAGAATATAACTTCCAACTTGCATTATCTGTGGTGGGAGGACCTAGTTCTGGGGAGTGAAATCAGAGAGGGACTTTACAAAGCAAAGAATATCTCAATGCTGGCAGCCCACTTGACTTGGCAAAGGCTGGAGTAGGATGGGAAAGCAGAAGTAGAGTTGCAGGTTTGTAACGTGGAGGAAGAGGTTGCTCTGGGAGAGAGAGGTGAGGTGTTTTGGATAGGGTAAGTTCTGTATTGTTCACCTGTGCACCTGAAACTTGAAATCCCCAAGCTTGTACAGTTATACAGATTGTGAATCTACTGAAAATATTGCTGCAGCTTTTACTGTGTTGTTACTGAGGTGATGCAGGTCACTCACCTGTCGGATCTCTTCCAAGACTAGGGTAAACACCCAGAAGTAGAGCACAATTTCTCTAACAGATGGACCCTGGGGTGGAGGTGGTTTAAAGTCCAGTAAAAGGACATAAGTAAATAGAAAGAGAAAAGCAAAATACATTATAACATTCCCCATAAATACAGTTACAGGGGCACTCCAGAATTTTCTCCACCGGGTAAACGTGAATGTTGCCCATGCTGTGTTTGCAGAAGGGTTCTGTTTTTCCAGTGTGTCATTTCCTCTGCAAACCAAAAAGAATACGTGCTCAGTGACAATCTCCTAAAATTAGTTCATGGGAATGGGCTCAATATTATTCTATATAAAGCTTCTTGTAAGATAGTAACACGCAGATGCTGGGGCTGGCCGGGGGGAAGGCTGTAGAAGTCAGAGCAATCAAATTACCATAGCAGAAATATTTAAAATCAAAAAGAAGGTTTTGAAAAACAAAGTCACCTCAGAATTATGTGCATGTTTTTGTTATTTCAGTTTAGTTGCATTAATTTTATTTGTATTTTCATTGGGTTCTTGCATAGAGTGCAAATGCACAGGGAGAGGGGGAAGGGTAATTGCTCTTTATAAACCTAAATAATAGGAAAAAGAAAGTGGCCAATGAATTTTTGTGAGTCAGCTCTTAATTATTTCGGCTGTAAAATTTTCTTGCAGTGTTTGTCTGTGGAAGTTCTTGTTGTTGCTGTGACTTTAAACTTCTGAGCCAGTCTCTGAGTGCTGGATCATACTAAGCCTTGTGTTTCTTGACCATCCTTGCTGGAATCTGATAGACCTACTGAAGAATACCTTACTCCCTTGCAGAACTGGCATCTTGCCCTTTGTAAATTAAAGTAGTGCAAGTTGCAAAAAAAAAAAAAAAGCCGTATAGAAGCCTTTTAGCAAAAAGTGTTGACCTCATAAATTATGTACTAAGGTAGTCTTTGAGTGTTGTGAAATGACGCAAGTATTTTGGTAACTGAAGAGAAATTTGACCTGTACATCTACAGCTGTTTTGCTGTGTTTTGGAAGATGAAGTGGTATCTATTGGCAATGGAAATTATCCTGCGCAGAAAATGCAAGTTTGATAGCAATTTGATCTTTGTGTGAGGATTTGTTTCCACATAAAATGCTCTCCTGTGTAAGCTAGGGATGTTATTGGATCTTTAATTCTGTGATTCTGACTCTGAGAAGTGTGATCTCCAACAAAGGATGTGCACACTAGGGTATGTTTTCAATTTCACCTCACAGAAAATAAACAATGACTCTTCACTGGTTTTTAATTTCCTCTGATGATCTTGCTAATTATTAAATACATTTGTTACAAGGAAAAAGTTCTCTTCACAGCCAATCTTTTTTATATGCCTGATTCTGTACTACCTCTCAATTTATGACATCATGAGATACATCCCCATGGTAACAGACTAATATCATAAACAGATAATTGCAGCTTTACTGTAAGATGCTGAAACAGATCTGGGAGGGAGAGAGCCTCTTTGTTAAAATAAATTGCTAGGATAATAGCAATTGGAACACACAATGTAATGACCAAACCATGCTGCACTCAGGATATGGAAGTGCTTTATGATATTGCTTACAAATAGGTCCCAAGAGGCAGATGCTTTTACACCTATTTTATATGTTAGGGAGGGAGAGAGAAGAACTAATGATTTTCTCCAATATACCAGCAGTTAAATGCCAGAGGTAAAAATAGGACCTAATAACTCTGACTTAGTCCAGGACTTCGTACTGCAGATGGTGCTTCTTCTCTACCACTGTTTGCGTATTTCTGAAGTTCTCTTTAAATCATGGAAAAGCTAAGTGTCTGTTTAGCAATATTTGGCCATAAAAAGGATTTTGTGTCAATCAAAAGTCTACTTATCCTGACTTGAGTCCTTGTGGTGTCCCAGGTTTTGGTGATGAGTGTGTGGTAGAGGGAGAGATTCTGTTCTGAATCTCATATCTGTGACTGACCACAAGCAACTGACAAAACCTTTGTGCTCAGTTCCCCATTTGTGAGATGCTCCCTCTAACTCATAATGTTTCTCAGGGCTCATCTTTTGAAGTATAAAAGTATAAATCAAAAGTGTGAGAAGCTGACTTAACATACAATTCCCTGGCACTAATGGGTGCAAATACACCTTTGTAGCAAAGTACGCAGTGATGTAAGGTTTTGCTGAGAGCCTTCTTTCTGCTCAGCTCAGTAATCTGATAACTTCCTAAAATCCAGTGTGTATTGGTCATCGTGAGCTGATGGGCATGTCAGGAAATGCTATTTGATTCCCAAGTAAATCGCTTGTTCTGTAGAAATTACCTGCCCAGGAAAAGTTAAGTGGTGTCTCCTTAAAGCACTGCTATATCCCTGTTTATTTTCTGTGTTCCTTTTAGAGAGCACCAACAGCAGTAACCAGAGGGCACAGCACTTCCTGAGTAATGACTTTCTTGGCCCTTCAGCTGCTCCGTAGATCATTAACTGGTCACTAATCCACAAGAAGTGTCCTGTTCTTTGACTGTTGTCATAAAAGTTGCATTAGCTAATGGTTTTAAACTTACCCGTCTTCTTCCTTGGATAAAAACAAAGTCCTCTCTGAATCCAAACTGTCCAGCTCTCTAAATGGCTCTGGCTCATTCTTCGATGGCTTTTCCTCACTGTAAGTAAATAAACTCAATAGTTCAGAGATGATGTTTAGCCATTTTTCACTCCTAAATCAGCACCGATACAGAACTGCTAGCATGTGTTTATCTCGAACCTGCTCTGCTGGGGAGCTACCAAATAACGCAAAATTGTTGGGTTTTGTCTTTACAAATTCTGTTTATTTTAAAGGAGGAGCCTGAAGTCACCCACAAGATTCAGAGAAGTGATAATTGCCATGCTTCAGAAAAATGGAGCTGGCTGCTCAGTTTCCTCAAACTACCTATGATCTGAGCAGAAATAAACCCCTCAGTCAGTCTTAGAAAAGAATTGCCCAGTGCTCCATTCCTGGCTACTCTCAGTAGCAATTAAGAGGGGAAACGCCAGAAGCAGTAGGGACCATGTCAGTTCTTGCATTTCCAGGGAAAGGATGCCAAAAAAATGGAAATTTGGAAAGGATTACTTTGATTATGTACAATAATTTAAACCTTTCAATGAGAACTTTGCCAAAATATCACATTCGATGAATTTGTGAATCTGGCAGCCAGAAGGTCATCTTTAGTGATACTGGCAGAAGGAAAATCTTAAGTCAGCATTGCCAAACAAGTTTTCCTCTTGCTTTTTATGTAGTTTGAGAGTTAATAAACACGTATTTCATAATAATACGTACTTTCATATTGCCAATTCTGATGATTTTATGTATGTTGTAGATGATTCTATGGATGTTAGGAGATTTTCTGAAAGTTTCAGATCCTGAATTTTTATGGCCATCTGAGCAGCTTGGCTGCTCTTTTTTACTTTTTTAAAAATTTTATTTAGTTGGTTGGTTTTTGTGGTGTGGGGTGTTTTGTTTTGTTCTGGTTTGTTTTGTTGGGGTTTATTGCGCATGGGGTTTTTTTTCAAGAAAACCTAAGGTTTTAAGGCATTGAGTTTGAAAATATTAATTGATTTTGGTTGACTGGTAATTTAATGTCAGTCCTGTGTTTTGAAGCTTGACTTATGGTTATCAAGGCTTGTGGCTGATAACACTGCTTCGTGATGGCTGTTTTCCTTGGATAAGATACTAAGGTTTGAGCCAGGCATCTCCAAATCTAGAAACAAGTGGTGCTACAGCTGGAGATATTCTACACATTGCTGTGTAGATTCTGGAGCTGACAGGATTCCAGCAGGCTTTTCTGTGCGCTGTGCAAAATAGAGTGGTTGCTGTGAAACCATGGCACTGATCTTTTAAGTATGGCAACGGGCACTAGCACAGGACACACAAATCACTCAGCCCCATAGAAAACTGATTTGGTTAGGTGATATTAGGTGATGTTACTGTTTTAATCGCTTCAGGGAGAAATTTTGAGTCTGAATATTTTTTATGTCTTATTTTCCATCACTTACTTATCTCTTGCACCCAAATAGCTATGTTTATACCTGAATGATATTAAATTCGTGTAGATTAGGAAAGGACACCAGAATCCACAGATTAACTTGAGGATCTGCGTGCTTGTAGACATGTCTCCCCACCATATCTTTGTCAGGAAGGCCTGAAAGTCAAGAAGAGAAGAGATGGCTTTGATATCATAAAAACATACTTGCAGATGAAGTGCACCTATGTTTGGTGACTCCTTAGACAGTGAATGCTCTGGAAACCTCGCAGCTTCAGAGCAAACAGGTTCTCTGTGTGTCCTTCTGCAGATGTTGAGTATGCAAAGAGTTATTGAGAGACCAGTGGAAAGATGAGCAAGCCAAATGGAATTAAACAACATCTGTAGTACTAAGGAAGCCCAAGTCAGGCACTGGGAGATAAAAGCAGCATCACTCTTAATTTAGCTGTGTGTATGCGGAGAGAACTCGGGTTGTGAGAGCAAAGCTGAACAGTAATTTAATTTAACTTTTATCAGTGAGCTCTCTCTTGAATCTGAACAAGGAGTTACCTCACATCTTGGAGCAGCTTCATAATGCCCCAGGCAGATTTACAGTGCTTTTCTAATGCTTCTCTTTGAGCGAGGAAGGAATAAAAAGCAAAAAGCACACGATGGATTAAGGCTAAACCTTCTCCTCAGCACACTGGTCTGTGTGCCAGCTGGATGGGAGGGTGGGGAAAGGGGGAACTGTGCTGCTTTGGCAAGGACATGGTATAATGTCCTCTTCGTCTGTTGCTAGGGGGAGAGAGGCATCCCTTCTCTGAAGAATGGCTCTTAGGGGAATACATTTCATGGGGTTGTTCAGTTCCTGTGCTATCCTCTCCTGTGTCCAACTTAAGGTCCTAGGGGCATGTAAAGCTTACCTGGACACCATCATGTGCAAAGAAAGACTTTGCATCTGCTTCTGTGGCCAGCTGGAGGCATGTAGTTTTGCTCCAGTTCTGATTCTTCCTCACCAACAGAGCAAACGCTCTCTCCTCACTGTTGTGGTAGCATTCACTAAACAGTTCTGCAATATGAAGGAAACACAGACAAAAAATGTATCTCTTGGGTGATCCTCTTACACTTTGAAGGATGAGTTGTCGTGCTGTCCTCACTCTTCTGAACAGACTAAAGAGGACGAGCAGCTAGGCTTTGTCTTTGTAGACAACAAATCCTTCATTTTAAGACAGAGCTACTTGACATAAAATAATACGAGGCTTGGTGGAGTGTTATGGCATAGTTGTTTCCAGAGAAACTGGTCCTGGAGCTTAGAAACAAGGATAAATTTAAACTGTCCCAAAAAATCAAGTTTTTCTCATTAGACAAAATCTGATTTCTTGTGTCTGTTCCATTCTACTGATTCACTTGATTATCTCAGTACCTTTCCTAAGCCAGCCTACACCTTGTTACACTGTGAGGCTGGGCAAAAGGATCAAGTGCACTTATAATAAGATGATATACAGACATCTTTTCTAGTTGATGTGGTATTTATCATTCTTAAAGAAAGTTTGCTTTACGTAATCTGGGCCAGAAATTTAAACTGAGGATCTGCTCTAATACTTAATCAAAGCCAAGAAGCAGAACTTCTGTGTGTTGGATTAGGCTCCATAATTCCATGGCGAAATTACTCGAGCCCTGTGATTATATGAGAACCTGATTTTTAATTTTTGTAAATAATAATGGCCCTGTAAGAAGAAGGGAAAATGTGGTCCATGTGTAAATGACGTAATGACGCCCGTATGAGCCTTCAGCTGCTTGATGAGCTATCTCTAAAGGAAGAGGAGCCTCTGCATTCGTTCCCATGTGGGGCATGTTTTAAAGCCCTCTCCTCACAGCAGTGAAGGCATGAATTGAGCTGAAGTCAGTTTAGCAGAGAAGCTTGTGTGCAGACATCTGTTTCTAAACCAAGCAAAGGGGAGAGGGTTCAGCATTCCAGCATTGCGGATGCCGGGATCTGACTGCTGTAGGGAGGGGCGGCTTGTCTGCTGCGAAACCAGTCTGAGCCTCACTGCAGTTTGCAGTGCACTTGGCCCTCTTCTGGGTGAGGTAATCACAAATTATTTTTAGCAGCAATGACAAAACTTGAAACTTGTTGCTCTAGTGGCCCTTACAGAGCAAGCTTGATATTGCAGGGAAAGCAGGCTGCTGTGAGCCTGGAAGTGTTTTGGTTGTTCTACCTTCCACATCACTCTAACACACCTTGTACCAAGATCAGACAATCAAAATACTGACAAGCAGCAGGAGAGTACCCATGCATCCCAGGGGGCCAGTCTTGGAACACTGATTTTTCCAGAATGAGTGGGTTTTAAATCTTTCCGCTGTATCTGAATGTTTGGGACTGCCTGTGCTGCAAGGCTGTTAAATTATTCATGACAGTTGACCTTTTACAACTGAAACAGTATTTTTTTTCACTTGCTTGCCTTCCAATGGCAGTTCCTTCTTAAATTTTCAATGCCATTCAAAAAGTGCCATTACTTACCAACAGCGAGCTGCTCATACTTGGCCTCTTTCATTATACTGGCTGCTTTGGTCTCCGTCTCCAGGCGGGACATCTCTTTAAGGATCTTGCAGGCTGCCAGAGCTGAAGCTACACCCTCCTGACCCTGTCGAATTGAAAGGGGAGCTGCTGTCACCCTCCGCTGGAGGGCATTTCTGAACGGGGGAAGACTCCACTGGGCAACACATCTAACAGCAAGAGGGAAAAGTTCACGCACATCTTCCCTTTCAAGAAAAATCTTCCCTCAAATACAGATTTGAAACTCCAAAATGCTGATCTAAATGATAATTTTGATGATATTTGAGAAGTAAAACCACATATTGGGGGTGCCCCATCCCCGGCAGTGTTCGAGGCCAGGCTGGGTGGGGCATTGAGCAAACCTGTCTAGTGGGGAGTGTCCCTGCCCATCGCAGGGGCTTGGAACCGGATGATCTTTAAGGTCCCTTCCAACCCGAACTATTCTATGATTCTTTATTGGTAGTTCTTGTGACTCACAAGTCTGGAGACTTCTGGGTCCAGTCTCTTAGAGGGGCCAGATTCGGGGTCAAAGACTGGAAGGAGAATAATGTGCTGTGGAAACAGAGCAACACAGTCTCACTGTGCCGAGGTACCTCCAGCGCGGCTGTGCTGCGCCCCTGCGCAGAAATGTAGGAGAAAGGAGGGAGCACAGCTGGCAGAGGCACAGCAATGGCTCAGGGCAGGGACGTGCTTTGCGGTCACGGGGCTGCACGGACACAGCGCCCTGCGAGGTGCTGATGTGTCCGCACGCACACGCCCCACACTCGCAGCCTGGGGAGCCGTGCTGCGCTCGTCCCTGCCCGGGCCAGATGCACTCCTCGGCACGGCTGCACGGTCAGGGATGGAGCCTGAGAGCTGGCTGTCTCTGTGGGGGTAGGGAGGCTCCCAGATGGAGGGGACAGGGCTGGGCTATGAAACAGGAGCCGATTATGCCAGCTCGAAGCTGAGCCTTGGAGAGCGCAGCGCTGCTCCCTACGCATCGAGCACGTAAGCCAAAGATGCTTCAGTGCTCCGTCTTCCTTCCCGTCACGCTCGGACCCGAACAATTGGCGATTGTAGGAGGCACAAAACCTGCTCCTGGGAGCTGTGAGCCATCGGGAGCAGGGAGGGGAGGGCAGGGAGCCGAGCTTCAGCCTGGGTTGATTTACACCTGCTCCTTCTCTCTCCCTGGCCCCCGCGGGCAGGAGCCACGCAGAGATGAAAGGCCCTATAAATGCCACCTCTCGTGTTTTGGAAACAAACCTATCTGTCATCTGAGCTGCAAGGCTGAGCAAAAAAACATCTCGTAAACTTGAAATATGCCAATACTTCACCTGAAGCAGCTACAGCTCCGAGCTTACCATAGCCCAGAAATAGTTTGCCATCTTGTGCCGGTTTTGAAGTACTGCCCATACAAACAAATCCCTCCAAGGATTTTCGCTTTTCTGGTTCATGTCCAAGGGCCCAGGTAATCGCTTTGTGTTCGTTTTATCCTGAAATATGGTTTATAGAGTTTAAAACCTGATTTTCAGTCTCATTCTGTGCAAATGGCATGATCTAAGCTGCTCTCGGCCTCACCAGCTGCTTCATATTTCTTTGACTTTTCTTTTCAGGAGGACTAAAAGGACTCATTCTGTACTGAGTTAAAGGATCCTTGTGTCCCCGATAGAACCCAATACGTGTGAGAACATTCTGGATGAAACGGTGACTCCATTCAAGCCAATGCTAAAGTTTTCATGGACTTTGTTGAGACTGGGGTTTCACCACTGGTGTGGAATATCAGACGAGACAAACCTGTGATTAACTAATCTGAGCTTGCCTTCAATCTTATCAGACTCTGCTCCACTGCCACAGAGGACACGGCTTCAGAGAAAAGGGAACAAAAGGCATTTTATTTCATCAGAAATAAATCTTGCCAAGGCCCTGTACAGGACAAGAATAGAATACATCAATACCCCTTTTTAGTCTTTCCTTTGAGAAGCCTTTCCCTCATGCAGGGAGCAGTTTAAGTAGAACACTGCTTATTCCTTTAGCACTTGATAAAAAAATTGTCCAGAGGAAGTGTAGCCACTTAGGTCAAGTTCTGAGTTTTAAAGTATATTTAAAAACTGCCTTTCTATCTATTGTGTTGGCTAGAAACAGCCAGACTGGATTTATTTTTAATTAAACAGGTTTTTGTGAGAATATGTTTTCTAATAAATTTAAATTATGATATTCTGTTCAAATTTATTTTAATGGCACTTTTGGGGGACGTTGCAGGTGTTTCTTCAGTTTGTAATGAGCTATTGAATTAACTAAATGGCACTGAAAGCCTTGCAGGAGACAAAGATATCCTAAAAGTCTCATCTGTCTTTGTAAGCGCTAGTTCCTAACTTGAAAAAAGACACACAGTTTGGCAGCAGTGACACTGGTATCCCAGTACTGTGATGTTCTTTCTGCTGCCAATGATAATGGGATCCAGCCTCTATTGGGAAGCAGCCATGGGAAGAAGCTTTAAAAGGGAAAAAGCTAGTAGGCAGCAGGGTCTGTTATCTGAATTGGGCGTCATTTACAGCACTGGGCTTTTGCTCACCTGCTGCCAAATGCCAGTAAAGTGAAGTGAAATTTTGGGTGAAAATTTTTATTTCTGGCAAATTTGTAAGTCTGGAGTCTGCTTAGTGATTTCAGAGATATTGTCTCAAGTTGTCTGTCCTTGTGAATGAAGAAACCTTGAGTAGATTCAAACTTAACTTTTCATACTACTAATTAATTTAGCTAGGCTTTATCAAAGCAAAAGTGATTTAAGGCCCTGAATAACATTTTTTTCGTAAAATTATTTTCTAGTTTTAACAGTTTTAAGGTGGAATAAAAACTTGGCAAATACCAAAATTGTTTAGTTTGTCTTAAAATGAAATTTCTTTGTATGTCTTTGTTTTGAAACCTTGTGCCCAAACTTATTTTCAATGCCTTCGCAAGAACTTTGGTACTTAAGAGTTTTAATGTTTAATACACTTTAAATGTCAAAATACCAGAATGATGTATCCATTGCACCATTGTGGATTATAGACATTCCACAGTGGTACCCCCATCACGTATTATCCTTGTCCTGTGTTGGCCAGCATGCTTTTCAGGGCCACTTCACACAATTGTTCCTATTTCTTGCTGTATTCTGTCACTCAATAACAAAACTAGAGTGATCTAAAGGTAAATATCAAATACTGCATATTATTGAATATTAGTATCTGAGTAAGGTCTAATTGTACAGAGTATAAATCTGAGAACAGTTTTGTGTACAAAGATGACCATTTTCAGACCTGGGATTGAAAACGCCCATTGCCTGCTTTTCTTTCTCCTAGAAAATCCTGCCTTTCAAGTAGTTTCTGCTTGAAGTTCTGTGTGAGAAACGCAGAGCACTATTTTTATATCTAATTGCTCCTTAGTAAATGCAAATCTTATTGCTTCGTATTTCTTTCACACACCCTTCACTGAATCTGTTCCCCACCCCACCCCAAAGACTAGACCTAGTTACAATTGTTCAGATTCTGAATAGGAGGGGAGCAGAACTATGATGCAAAGTTGGGACTCACGGATTTCTTCTTGGCTCCTTGTCTGAGGTCTTGGTAGAAACCTTTGCATGCATCATGAAGAAAATCCTTGAGAACTCTAGACACGTCACTGAGAGTGAAGAGGGGGCAGATCTCCTTCTGCTCACTTTGCTGCTGACCAGTGAGCCCTGCCAAGGTCAGTTTGCTTTCTTCGTGTTTCTTCAGGAGAAGTTCATAGAGGAGACATTTCTGAGAAATGGAACAGTAGAGTCTCTGCAGACGACTGTAGGTCAGGAATTCATATATGTTTGCCCCATTGTCAATAAATAACTTTACGAATTCTGGTTTGTCATTGACCAGAGCATCCATCATCACTTCTTCCAGGTCACAGGACTGGATTGATGAAAGGGGAAAAAAAAACCCCAAAATAAAACAGGGAATTTTTTGAGGTAACCATGGATAGATGATGAGAGAGATAAGATTTAACATGAGGACATGCACATTCTGTATTCCGCCAGTCAACAGTGAGTACAATGAGAAAGAGGTGGAACTCTCTTCATTTCTGTCTCACAAAATCTCTGTGCAAGCGTTAAAACATCAACACAAATTGCATGCTTGTAGGACTTGACGTGAGGTAGCCACCACACAGGATATTTACACAGCAGTTGAAAACAGCGACATTCTTCATGCCACCTTCTAAGAGTAATATCTGCCTGCTTCTTGTGCTTTGTAAGCTTTTGTTTGTTGGCTTTAAAGCTCTATGCAGAAGGGAGAAAGATTGTTGCTCCCAAAGAGCTCAAGAAGGAGATCATGACCACTGAGTTATTCCTCTGTCTTTAGCCACTGTTATATAGGGGGCCAGAAAGACAAACAGCCTCAGGAAGAAAACTATCCCTGCCCAATCTCTCAGTAGAGTATGCAG
This sequence comes from Oreocharis arfaki, assembly GCA_013398015.1. NCBI lineage: Eukaryota > Metazoa > Chordata > Aves > Passeriformes > Paramythiidae > Oreocharis > Oreocharis arfaki. The sequence goes on along the minus strand of VZRR01006868.1, from coordinate 498,684 downwards.
GTAGTGTTAAAAATTGAAGCCACCTTTTTGGCTATTCCAGTGCCCTGTACACATTGGATTATACACTGAGTGTCCTCTAAGGCAAAAAAACCCGGTACCTTCCACTCCACATCACCATTGAATATTTCACTTTTAGCAATGTCGACTCTATTCCAGGCCACTGCCAGCTTCAGTTCATCCAGATATTCCTGAGCATCCTGACTCTGACTTTTACAGGCTGGAAAAAAAATATGAAATGCAAATAAAGTCAGTACTTTGCAGTTATCTTTAATTTAATGTCATATTGGTATTTTGATTAGCAACGCAAGTTCCTCTTCAGCTATCACAGATCTGTGGGTTGCTTAACCAGGAACCCTTCACTAAGGGTTCTAAATTAAGAACTAATTTAGAACTAATCTTCACTAATGTTTCTAAATTAAGAAACATTAATGTTAAAAAATGCTAATTTTTTCTAGATGAACTCTCTGTTAAAAGCATTATGTTTAAATGGCTGTTGGATGTTGAGAGGGACACTGGCCTGCAGAAAGCAAGGGACAGGGGTGGCTGTTGTTTTTGCCTTGTGTCGATTAGCGCATCAGAAATAGAATGTCTTTTTTTTTCTCTCCCATGCCAAGCCTAAGCTAACACAAACCATTAAGTTAACAGAAACTGAAATAGGTGGCAGCACAAGTAATGTCTTCTTTCAGAAGACACAGTGGAGATTTCTTATAGGAGAAATGGATTGTTTCTGAAACAAAGGCAGTTTTGGTCTTCTTGTGGGTTTTGGTTTTGTTTTCTTGGGGGATTTTTTGATGGTTTGTAATTGGAGTAATATACTGCTCCAGTATATTTCAGTCCTTCTATAGCCTCTGTTACTAAGAGAAGAAAATAGTGAAATAAAGGAGTGACTAAAATAGTACTATACGATAGCATGAGATTAAAAAGCAAACACTAGTCTAGAGGAAGTTTACAAGAGCTACAGTAACTGCCACAGTTAATTTGTCAATAAACAAACAAAAGAACAGTGCACCAGATATGAAATCTGATCCAACAGTCAACTGAACTTGCACTGGAAAAAGAGGAAATATATTTGTGGCATAGAAGTCAAATAAGACAAACATTACAATGCATTGTGTTTATTGTATCTTACCTTTTACTAAAGCTTTTAAGATGACTGTGTCTAGTTCTTCTGAACCATCTTGCTCAAAGTTGTGCAGAGTTAGAAGATGCTGGTGTGAAATAATGTTCTGAATCTTTTTGGGGTTGAAACAAAAGTAATTTTACACATTGGCCTTTGGATATACAGTAGTGCCCAAGAACCCAGTGGGAATCACCCATACAGTATTTCCCAAAAACTTATGTTCTAATTGTAAAGCTGATGTTTGGCAAGAAGACAGACATCGTTAGTTTCCTATATATAAATAACTCCTAAGGCAAGGAGGGAGTTACTGCCTTTTCCAAGTCACCTACCAGGATAGGAGGAACAAAACTTGGATATCCTGAGAACCAGAATAGTGCTTTAATTAAAAGATCCTTCTTTAACTTACGTTCTCATTTGACTCAAAATCACATTATAGCCAGCATACCACTAGTTTCATTTTACCTCATCCTGCTTTGACATTTAAGCTTTGCTGAGTTGTTTATTTAAAAACACAGTCTCTAACGCTTTTCTGAGTAAAAGTCCTCAAATATTGATATGCACAGTACTCTTCTCTTTCCTTCTGCTTCTCTATTTATTGAGTTTTCTTTCGCGCAGCTACACTGAGAATTTGTGAGGTGAAGGAAAAAAAAACCTGCTTCTAGATGCCTTTCATCCCCTTTTCTTAGTGATCTGGCAAAGTTCTTCCTAATGGAATTAGTGTGTGAAACTTTTAAAGCTGAGGATTATGGCAGGGAATGCAAAGAATAAGTAATGGGCCAGGTCGGGTGGGCTTGGTTTATCCCGGTGGCACTCAGTGCTCTTCAGTCTTCACACAAGGACAATCTCAGTGTGGGTTTTTGTTTCTAAAAGGCCTATGCAAGTGTACCTCAAGACAAAGAGTAAAGAAGATCTGTGAATCTGTTCTGTCTTTCTGTTTTAAGAACAATAATACTTAAAGAACAAGTAACTGACAACAGATAGGATAGTTTCTAAACACACTCCATTCTATTTAATTTATTCATGATTAACCACAGCTAGGTTTCCATTTAGCAGCTGTAGATCATGAATTAGGTCTCTTCTGTCACAGCTGCACAAGCTCCACAGCTGTGGATATAAATAATGCTTCGTGTCCTACAGAAGGACTGGGGGGCTCCTGGGTGCTGGCTGTTACTTGGGGAAGTAATTGAGAAAGGACAGAGCCCTAAGTGTTCAGCTGAATTACTGGGACAAAAAAGTAGCTTGCATGATCAAATGACCACTTGATTTTTAGTGCTAGAGAGGCATTCTATGACATAAGTGTCAAAGCACTGGAGTTCCCAAAACTTCTGAGCAGCTTCTTGCCAAACCTGTCCTGAAGGGGCTACCAAAGCTACAGGAGTTAGGAGAGAGCTTTGTGAACATGATGGCTTATCAGACATAGGAGCTCACTGTCACTGTCCACTGGAGAATGTCCTTCCACGAGAAGATCTCTGCAGGGAATTTCTCCTTGAATTGCTTTTCAACAGCTTCTGGCATGATGAGCTGTGGGTCATTGATGAATGCAGCTAAGATGTCAGCTGTACCTCCAGACCCTGCTAAGATAAGCCAGGGAGCAGAATTTTCCAAACCGCTGCAAATTCTCTGTAGTTTAAAATAGGACATTTTTAGAATTCATAAGTGGAAAGAAAATATTATTCAAAGGAAGGACTTCTAGCAAACCAGGAATAAATGTGTACCTAAACCAGATTCACTATGGAATCAGTCCAGACTCCTCTGAGCTATCAGGACTTTTTGAATTCTGTAGCAGGTCATCCATGTACAGGCCTCTGACTATGCTTCTTTTCATGACACATCTGCTGAGTAGCTAAGCAACTTGATTTGGACAAACAATGCATAAAATATCTTTGACCCTGACTTTTTTTTTTCCCCCGAGGTGCTTCAGCACAGTCAAGTGCAAGAGTAACCCTGTACATAAATTATCGGCTGGCTTTTTTGTATAGGGGTTTTTTTTCTGTCTGCTAAACCCGGCAATTCGTTCTGAAAATAAGGACTTTGCCTGTGGGAATACAATACTGGTCTACAGGAAAGTAAAAAACCACTGACTCATAGCAGCTACAAGAGTTAAAGGCTACTAATTCTATTACTTGTGAAATTAGACTGAGTCAGGCAGGTTGTTGAGAGAGGAAAGCAGAGGCCATAGCGTCATAATTGCACCAATGTCTATTTGCAGCCAGTCTATTTCTTCCTCTGGAGATATGCAAGACTGTATTGATTCCATTGTGGTGAAGGGGTTTTTTTTCTTTTGTTTAGGTACTGAGTTTTTTTAAAACTCTTCGTAGTCTTTGGTGTGTATTATCCATTCTAAGAAATCCATTTAAAAAACTGATACTCTAAAAAAGTGTGGCCAGTTATCCATTCCCAGCATGTGTCAGTTTAGAGCAACTCCAGCCTGTCACTTTTGGTCTTCCAGTCACACTGTTCTGTAAGACTTTGAAAAGAGGATTTATACGTCATAACATGGGATTTTTCTAAACCAAAGATATAGGAAACACTGCAATATTTAGCTTCTCATGAAAGAAAGCTCATGAAGTGACATAATCTTTGTTTAAACAGTGAGATTTCTAATATGAGTGTGTGTTTTAGTCCAGCTGACAAAAGTTATGACAAGATACAAGAAACTGAAATTAGAAAACATCCCCAGAAAGGAGTCATTATTCTGAAAGGGGTTAGCAGCTTGCATGTCACAGTCTCATCACTTGGAAACTTTAAATTATAGTTAAACTATGTCTCCCTAAAGGTATTCTAGACTGAGAGTATTATAAAAAAGAAAAGTAGAATAGAAATCAAAGAGTATCTCCTTGACAATAGGTTCTTTAAGTTGTAGAACTACTCAGGAAAAAAATCAAAACTGATCCTTCGCTGAAGCAGATTTAGGATTATTATCAGACAGCACTCCAGTCTTCAATCCTACAATGTACTTTTGCTCAGTGGAACCAGGACACTCCCATTTTAAATGGCACATCCAGCAAACCTGGTCTTGTGCTTCCTCTGAGCTCTGGGACAGACGGCTCTGTCATTGTTGCTGAATGGCACTAAAAGATTCATCTCTTTTCTCTGTGTGTGTTCTCAAGCCCTAACACAGTATTTCTGTTTCCCTAGATCTGGAGCTGGCTTCCGTGGGTTTGTTTTGGTTTCAGATTCTTTCTTCCCACTGGACAAGCTGGCAATGGAAGTTTTAATGATCAGCTGGTGCCTATTCAAAAGGAAATATTTCTCCCAAACAAATACTGGCAAATTTAATATTAATGGAACTCAGAACACATCTAATAGATGTGAATTTTTACTTTACATAAAGTGCCAACAGAAATGTTTGTCATCCAGCCAAATTTTCCATTAATTACTTGGCACCAGTTAATTTATTTTTCTGAAGTTGGAAACAGCTTCTTACCTCAAGTGTGCCCGGTCCTCCATTTACCAATAAGCAAAGCACAGGGATCTCGATGCTACCCGTTCCTGTGAAATAGATGGTTTAATTTTTGAAAAGTAACAGCTTTCACAAAGCTGTTGCTGTTTTGCTGACCCCTTGAAAATACCTCTTCTCTTATGTGCTGTTTTGGTGTCTGTGTGAACCTGCAGAAGGCAGGCTATTCCAGAAGGATGCGGCAAAGGAAAGGAATAACCCTGTGACCCAGCAGATGGGGTCCTGGCCTAGGATTCAGAACAAAGGCACCTTTTGCCTTGGACATCTTATGTGATCCCTGGTAAGCAGTCCAGGCTGTTCTCACCTCAGCATACCTCAGCTGCAAAATATGGATATTGGCACCTCTGTGTGACATGCCACTGCTGGCTTTTAAAGTTATTTATTTACTGCAAGGTTGTCAGGCTGGGGAGTAATGGCGCTGCACTAGGGTGCAGGACAAGGCTGGTGGGTTTCCTGAGAGGCATCTGCCTCAGTACTCATCTACTTAGTATCTGTAGTAAGACACAGTTAGAGGTGAAAAGCTGTCAGTTTGTCCTGGGTGTTATGCACGTCCCTAACGTGTGCTGGAAGGGGTGCTGGAATCCGGGAGAAAAGCCTTATGAAAGGAGGATTTAGGAGTATGAAGAGGCTGACCATGTAGACTGGGTAGGATGAGATGAGTCAGATACGAGTTGATAGGAGCCATATACTGTTTATTACTCTGCTCAAACAGCTTAAAGTTTCGTTCAGCACAGCCTAGTGTGGTGATTAATAATAACACAGCCTGATACTTTTAAAAGAAATGCTAATGAAATATTTAACGTGTCATGGCATCAGGGGAAGAAATGAGGTCAGGATCCCTGTCCTAAGCCATGTCCCACAGGGGCCCACATAGTTTTGGACAGTTTTTACTGTAAATGCTGACCTCTGTAATCCAAAGGTGACTATAGATTGGCCTGAAGGAGCTCAATCAAAACAGTAATACCATGAGATGAATGCCTCTTTCAGCTGGAAGATGAAAGGCATTTGGTTCAAACAATTTTTTGATGTTTCCCTTTGTAGATCTCCCAAAACCCAGTACAGATCTCTACTTGCTATTTGTTGTATCTCTTTTGGGATGACTACAGAGATAAAGTCGGACTGAGCTGTAGCCAGGACGTGGTTGGCAAGAAACTTAATTTGTTTTAGTGAATGGCATAGTGTTGTAACACCTCTCTAAAATGATGCACTTTGAAGAGTGACCATTATGACTACAGGTTCCTCAAGGTACTGTTAAGGCTACAAATATTCTTCATTTACCATAGATTTACAAAAAAAAAAAATAGCCAGAGGAGAGTCACGTGGATTCTGACTTTATGCTGTGAATCTGGAAAGTCCTCAATTGCAAAGAATATTCAGTATATAAAAAATTTCCTCTAAAAGACTTCTAGGGGTTTTTTTTTAACAGGGAAATTCCGCATGACCTTATTAAAGTGTTTTATTTCAGAAAAGTCCCACAGCTTTGCTCAGCTTGTTTATAAATGAGCTTAAATGAATGACATTGGGTTTGTTTATAGAAGATAGCACTGAATTCAGTATGTTCCAGCAAAACATTTGTCATATGAATCAGCGTTCTTTGTCAGAATTATGTTCCCCTGAGATCTGTTCAATCAGATTTGGTTTGCGAGCAGAAAGAGGCTGCTTTGTAATTCTCAGCACTGCAACCTCAGGCTACCCTTACAGCCTGCCTGTACTCCTATCTGAGTCACGAGGCAGGGATCCTTCAGGTGCTTTTGTGCTCTCAGGTACATCTGTGCTCCCACCCAGTGGGCTGTGTGAGTGGATATTCCATTGATGCACACAGCTGTGAACAAGTGAGCTCTCCCTCCTGTTTCAGCTGCGCTAGCACTGCAGGTATTACAGAAACAAAGCAAAGGTAAAAGCATATGTATTAGCTTGACAGCTGAGTTCTTTCCACAGATAGCAGTAGGAGACCTGCCCAATACTCAGCTCTTACTATAAAAAAGGTCACAGAGATTCAGATGGACATTAGATGCTACGGTGTTTACCCAGGACAAGATGTTATCCTGAAACAAATATGGCTTAAAATATTTCAGAGGGCTTTGGAACAAGTCTTTTCTTCCAGTGTGGGAGCAATTCAAGACCCTGTGTGCAAGAGGGGATATAAGTATACAATGATGACTATCAATCTCTTAGAACCACTGGTTAAGGCACTTGAAGCTGGATTTATTTTCCATATGTTGTCTTTTAAGGCAAATTGAGCTATGCTTTGAAGATCAGCTTTGAGGTACATTTAAGGAGATGCAATAAAAGTCCAGATTTTTGGTTCAAAGAGCTCTCTCAACTTCAGAAGTTACCATAGTTCTGCCTCTTACATAGTGACAAATGCGTCGACTTGGTCTTGCCTATGTAGGTGACTGTCCAGTTTGAGAACTGGAGTTACCTTTGATAAGGCCAGAGTAATAATAATACTGTGTTATCAGTGTTATTCAGATTAGATGCCTTTGCAGAACCTGCTTACCCCCATATCCCGTGCGCTGCTCCGAGATGTACTTTTCCAAGGTGAAGCGCAGCTTGGTGGTTCCATCCGGCTCGTCTGGCGTTGTGTGGTCCACCAAAATAAAGTGGGAATGGTTGTGGTCCAAGGAATATGGCGGGCCTTGGATGTTGTCATCTGACTGGTAGTGTACAAGGCTTTCACTCTGGAGAGAGGAGGGGAGATGTCAGCACTCTCTGCAAAGCCCAGCCCGTGTTTTAGTGCCCTTCCTCTCCACTTCTGTGCTGCCTGCACCCTGACACAGCACACCACCTGTGAGACACTTCGATAGACTTTTTAAAAAGAGTGAAGGAGGAAAATCTGTTCCTTCTGGAAGCAGCCAGATTTGGCAGGACTGATAGCTGGAGTCCCTCAAGTTTCCCTCTTGGCCTCTGTGAAATACAGCGATATCAATCGTCATCTCTGGAATGCAGGTTTTGGAAATGTTTGTTGGACAAACGGAAAGGGGCCATGAGACCTGATAATTGTGTATGGAGATGTGAAGCCTCAGCTGGTGGAAAGAGGGGCAAACTATTCATTTCAGTAGTGTTTTGTCCATGTTTAGGCCAGTAAATGACATAGCCTGCTCCATGTCCCTATCAATTTAAACACAACTTTACTTAACTGACAGGATTAAACGAAATCTTATGGTTATTCTCAGTTTGGAAATTGCATTCTGAAAGAGTGAGTGGCAGACAGATTTTAGAAAGGGGGATCCTCTTATCTTTTGTTTTGGGTGAGGGGTGTTATATCTATAAATTATTTATGATTTTTTTGTGCATAGGATCATCATCTGGATAAACCAGAGCTCCTGCTACAGTCTTTTGTTCTAAATATTGCACTACATATGGGCTTACACACACAATCATTTTCAAATCTCCTTTCTTAATACATCTTTCTTTCCCGCTGATGCACATCCGCTTTGATACATCATTCCAGGTTACAAACATCTGACTGTTCTTTTTCATTTTCATAATCATTGTCCTCCTGCAAGTAAATCAGATTAAAGTAACCATTTAAAATCTGCATTTCCTTTTATCATGCCTCTTTTCCAGTTCCTGCAGTGTTGCTGAGCAAAACTCAGACTGTCAGCTTGGCAGTTGTCACTGCGTATTGCATTTTCCTCCCACTAAAAAGCAGTAACTTGCATGTTTCTTAAGAACAGCAAGTGCCACAAATTTCTTTCACTTTCTTCTCACTGTCTCTCATTCCTTGGGGAAAGCTTCTTGACATAATTAATTTCTTTCAGATTTTGTTTTGACAGAGGGTGTGCCTCTGTTCTGCTGCCATGTAATATTAAGCCTCCTCACCAAAGATCTGGCCTTTGATTAAGACCCGGAGGCACAACAACCAATTGAAAAAGGCCTTTGGGGATTTTCCTATTTATTCTCTGAAAATGTGGAAGTGATCTTTCAATGATGTTTAAAGCACACCATTAACACAGAAGAGATGGGAGGGATCCATTGATTCCAGGGCTTGTTTTTCTCCTTGCTGGTGTGGACTGTTAGCTCTATTTTATACAACAAGCTGCCTGTGTTAGTGCCAAGTATAAAGAGAGTTGGGTTTAGCTCAACATCCCTGTCTGTAGTTCCTTTGTCCTGAAGTTACTGACTAAAATCCAAAATATCTTCGGGTGGAAGCTGTGCCAGGAGTCATAGGGTCAGGAACGCTCTTTGCAAAATATTCCTTGACAAAGAATTCAGGCTTTGGTTGAGGGGGAGAAAATAAAAAGAGAGTGCACTTGTTTTGTAGCTTCTGATAGGGAAAGATCCAGATGCATTTTGATCACTTAGCTAAGGAGGGAGGTGAAATCATTTGCATTTGCCAAAGCAGCTTTCCTGAACAAAATTCACCAACACGGTGAATTCTTTCATTTGAGGCCCTTTCTGACCAGTTGCCACACAAAGAGGTTAAAGTCTTCCAGCTAAAGAGTCCCACCTGGAAGAGCACACAGGTAGCTGCCACTGGAAGAAAAGTAAAGAAAAAAGAAAACAAGGGAAAGACCAACAACAATAAATTGCTAATATGGTCTGGCAGTCTCTCAGCTTCTAGCTGGTACTTCCAGGCCTCTCTGAGAGAACAACTAGGTGTGAATTCAAAGGGATGTCTTGGTCATTTGTTTCTTAGCTTCTGCTGGGAAGTAAAATAGTGCAGAGAAACTGTCATTTGCTGTCATTACACACCTATTTATTGTTATAATATTCTGCTTAGGACAGACTGTATATCCAGTGACAAGAAGGTAATGCTATTTTTATTTTCTCTTCACTTCTATGTCCATTCAGCAGCAACATTTTTCGTAACAGTTTTGTTAGGTGAGGTTTTTTATTTGTTGGTGTATTGTTTTTGTTTTCTTCCCAAGAACTTTGACTTCCTTGACCCAATTTGAGAATTCCCTAGAGCTCCCCACAACTTGGTGAAATCCTGTATGGCTGGTATTTTTTGACCTGTTGTATCGAGCAAGTTTTTGTGTATTAAATACCAAAAATTCAGTGGCTACTTAAAGAAAAATTTGTCCTTGAACATTTATGTCTGGTGTCCCGTAATAGAAAATATGATTTTTTACGGTGTTTATGTATTATCTAGGAGTAAGTGCTTCTGCAGTAAGTGGACAAGGGGGAAATCCATGAAAGGCTCGTTATTCCGGGATGTTTTCCGGGCGTTCACCCCTGCGCTGCTCGCTGCGCTAATGCCTAATGCTTCCACCCGCTGGGCATGTGCGGAACTGCTGCCACCAGCACGGGGCGCCGAGGGCACAGAATCATCCCAAACCCCTTGAGCTCTATTTCTGTTTCCTCCCGAAACACAGCTCAAACCCCACTCTTTGTTTGTTTGTTTAAAGTTGTATCAAGGTTGTTCTGCCAACTGCTTACAAATTTTGTAAAAAAGGTGCGGCTTATATGTAAGCAACAGAATAAGTGAAAAATACCTTTGTGTTTTCCAGAATTTCTCTGTGCTGGATTTTCTGGAGTGAAGTTATTCCTATGGCAACCACGCTTACTTTGGATGAGGTACTAGCCAGGGTAAGATCTCGGACTGCTTGCACTAAGTGTCTTGTTACTCCTACACGCAGAGCACTGGTGAAAATCCAGGCACCTGAAATTATTTTTAAAAACCAGTTACGTAATTTCTTTGTGTATGAATGTGTTTGTGTGTCAAGTAACATTACTTTCAGTATTGGATTTAAGGGTTTTTTAAGATAAATAAGGTGAAGACAGGTCTTCATGGACTGTAACTTCTAGAGTTAAAATACATGCAAAGTACACAAGATTTTAATAGGGAAAACAAGAAGAAATCAGAAGCTCAAGCAAACATTCTTCACGTATCACATGATGAAACATTGCCATCTTTACTCTGATGTTGATATGCTCGTCAAGAATGCTGTGTCCACTCTGGAGTCACTCACTATCTACACATGAGCAGAAACATCCCTGTACCAGGCAGGTCTGAGTGTGGTACGAGGAAGAGCAAAGGGACAGAGTCAGGGAAGTTGTTGACTTGAACTGAAGCCTAAACAGTCCTGTGCAATCGCCTCTTAGCAGAAGAGCTCAGGCATAACCTGCATAATCTCGAGTTCTTTCTGTTGCCCTTGTGTGTGTGAAGAGTGAATTCTTCAGGATAATAGAATTTACAGCAGTGTTGTTACAGTGAGAAGGAATTTGGAGAACCCAGGGTGAACAGCAAGCTGGCCTTTTTCAAATATGTAGCATCAAGAAACTAGGGATCTTGATGCTGTCCAGTCTGAAGTACAGAAGGCAGATAGAGAATATCTGTGTGGCACAAAAGTACCAAAAAGAGCTCTGGTACTGGGCTGTCTCATTACAAAAAGCAAAACTGTTACAATCTTGTCTGGAACAGTGAAGATAAACCAGGAGCTTGCTATGAAATGCTCACAGATATTTTCACTTTATTTTGCAGGTGATAATGGAGAAAACAAGAATTCTTATTTTTGACCTGAATTCACTCTTGTTGAAGTCAAATTGCTCTGCTCTCTTCAGAATTATTTTGTTATGGCACAAAAGAGGGACAACTGTAATTGATCCCATTTTGATGCTAGCTTTCTAGTGTCACCTCTGGGGGAACAATATCAGGTAATTTTACATTTCAGAAATTGTTACTTAGAGTAATTTGTTTTGAAAGAACTTATTTTTGCTACTCTTACAATACAATCTCTTTCATTTTCAAGGGTATTTACATGCAGGTTGTAGGTTGCATTCAGCAAAGCCTTGAATTTTCGAAAATAATCATGTGAGCAGGCCCATTGTGATTAGCAGACCACTGGGGTCTAGGCGTGAGAATCCATCAGGAGTATGAATTCCTTCTTTAGAGCCTAAACCACTCACCTGTGCTTTGAGCTGCCTTTATAAGGCCTTTCTTTAAGGTTTCTCGTAGCCAAGGCTTCATCTGGAAATTTTCTTCTTCCCCTACTAAAGAGACAACCAAATTGGGAGCAGGGAGCTTCCATTTGTTGAGCATAACTTCAAATAGAATTCCAGGGTGAATGGTACTCGGGACCTTCATGAACTTCAGCAAACACAAGAAAAACCCAATGAATAGCAATAGTTCAGAAAGATACAGTAAAGAGTCTGTTCGTGGTAAATTCAGAGGGAAATTATCAACTTGGATATTTAAGAGAAAATAATTTGAGCAAGAATTGACAGAGAACTAAATACTTGAATGAATTTAGCAGACTTCTGTATAATTGCCATCTCACTAACTGGGTCAGTTCCATGGGTTAGTTCTGTGTTGCAGACTGACAAATCACACCCTCCCTTAGAGCCTCCTCTTGAACTGCCTTCAGTTTCGTGGCAGTCTAGCAAAGCCAACAAATTTTGTAGGTGTTTTTTGTTTCTGCACAAGCTGAAATATTTGCCTGGTTTTATGTCTGTTTTTTGAGGACACGTTACATGGAACTATTGCTTCTTCCAGTTCTGTATATATTTTGGCTTTGTGCTTAAGATTTTATGATGAAACAAAATCTTGAGGCAGATTTCAGGAATTCCTAGGAATTCCTTCTGCTCTAGCACTAATGTGTGTGCAGGGGACTAGTGAGGAGGTGGGTTTGCCCATTCACATCCCTCTCTGCATATCAGCAGAACAGAGAGCAGAACTTTAAGAAAAACCTTGAAACAGGTCAAAAGGATGTTTAAAATGTAAAAACCCATAGTGATTAATTTTTGGCAGGTTAAAACAGGGAAAGGATGCAAAATGAAGGAAGCAGGGCATTTAACTGATTTTTCTTTTAAAGGGAAAAGTAATCACCTGTACTTGTATCATGTCATTGCAAATCAAGTTACGGATTTCTGTATATTAGAAGGCCCTATTTTAAACCACATTCGTGTTCAGGAAGGCATGGTCCCTACTTGGGGTACACTGTGACGCCTCACACTGTGTCACATTGATCCTCACTACGGCAGTCTCTGCATCTAATGCTAAGAAGTAACAGCTGAACAACCACAGTGGTGTTAAAGGATTAAAACTCCTCCGTGCCCATACCTTTCCATGTTTCTTCCCAGAGGCTGTGAAGTCTATTTCCCCTATGCAGTATGGTAGCTCTCTTTTGAAAGCTTCCTCTTTGTCACTGCTGCAGAGCTTAGTTTCCATTTCCTCCATTGAATTCACAAGGTGATTGGGCACCACTGGACCAAGATGTTCACTGAGATGACAGAAAGCTGGCAAATGAGAAGGCATTTAAACTGGAGGGGCCAAAAAAATCCATTAAAATATATCAAGAAAATTTTTAGTCAAAAATTTTACTTTTTCAGTATCATACCTGTAATGTTTAGCTAAAATTGGAGGTCTTTGTACCAAATGTCAGACGTGGTACACAGAAGAAGGCAGATTCCACACCAACGCTTTATAACTTAAGATATAAAGAGGCACGAAGAAGTGAGGCTTCCTGAGCTCTCTTTCAGCAGACAGAAAGCTGAGTTGCAAGGTGCAAGATCCTGCAATCTCAGAGCCCACAGGTGACCCTGATTCTACAAAAGAGAAAGAGGAGTCTCAGCCACAAACTCTTTCCAGCAAGAGTGGAGCAGGGTCAGTGAGTGCCTGAGTCATGGTTTCTTGCTGTCACTGTGCCTCGTGTGCTCTGACTTACCTTACCTGATGTGAATGCTAAATAACCAAGTGATGACACTGTGTTTGTCTGGAGATGCTTTAGGAGAGCTTTGCTCTCTGCTTCCTTTAGGAATAGGGTGTTTATTTGTAAGCCCAAGTATTTAAGGCCAGGCTGTCCTGGAGCAAAGGTCATACGGCAAGAGTTGCTCTTCTGCATTACATGAGATTGCAAAGGTCTGCCTGCTTTTCCTATGTTCCAATTTGACTTAACTGACAGAATTATGCTCTGAAAAATACAGATTTAAACTTGTACACCTTATTTTGATTATTTTCAAAACAAAAGCAATGAAATAGCTCTCTCCACTCTGCCTTCAGCTGCATATTGAACTACATAGTCAGTCTTTAAAAAAAAATCCTTGTGACACTAAGCCAGCAATGGTAATCAACACTGCATTAATTTTTATCTCCTAGTTCAAGAGATTTGCTGTGGGATTGAGAGTGAGTCAAACTAGCAAGTCTCTTGTGGGTCTATTAGGATGCTCCAGTAGAGGGAGCAAGCCCTCCAGCTGTTCCCTCGGGCTGGGAAGTCTCCTGGGAGCCTGCATCCTGGCTGCTTCACCGCTGCTGTCTCTCTATTCTCTTCTCTTCTTTTCTGCTTGCTGTGAAAACACCGTCCGGAGTTGCCTTTTTTTCCTATGATCTGCCTCTGAAAAGTGGCGATGGGCCCTCTCATGATTTGCTTCTCCTACAGCTATGGCACAGCTTTGAATCCACCCCCACAAACTCCTGTCAGAGGTCACTGCTTTAAGATGCTTGTTCTCGTTGTCCCTGCCTGCATGCTGCTCACTTCTGGGGAGAACAGAGTGTTTATTGCGAACACTGAGATAACAGACTCGTCTGGTTAGGAGTCTTACCTAAGAGAACTTCTTTTGGGTCATCAGTGGTGGTAGTCACAGCAAAGCCCACGTTTCCGAGTCCACTTTTCCACAGGAGAACCAGCTTTATCTCCTAAGAGCATTGAAAAGAATATTCTGAGAAAAAAACTGTTAATACAGAGTAATAATAACACATTATTACTTATTATTATTTATGTAAAAATCACTTCCTGGAACTTGCTGACAGAACAAAGGATTCGATTACAAAAAAACCTATTCAGGACTGAATTTCCAGGGTGCATGTAGTCACCGTTCATCACTGTCTTGGACAGTACACATTGATTTATAGCTAGCTACACACAAGCAATGAACTTGAAAGAGACAGCAATCTACAAAATAATCCAATGGTAAGTTTGTCTTTAAGTGGTTTATTTTAAGTCCATTCTAGATCTAGCTTGCAAAATTCTGTCATGTGGTCATCTGTGACTTCTCCTTTGGAATAAAGATGCTAGGCTGCTGAGATTTACAGGGACTATTCTTGTATTTAGGTAATTTAATTTTTTTTTTTTTCGGAAATAGCATGTTAATTGATTTTCTGCTTAGGAATTCTGGTTCTTGGCGGTAATGAAAAACAGTGGAGACAAAAATAGGTAAGATGCACAAACAGAAGTTTTGTTCACAAGCTTTTATGAGGCTGGAAATTGAGGAAAATACCTGTTGACTGGCAGCAACATGAGGAAGAACTTCTTTACTGTGCAGGTGACTGAGCATTGCTAGAACAGGTTGCCCAGAGAGGTTGTGGAGTCTTCCTCAGTGGAGATACTCAAGAACAGTCTGGACACAATCCTTTGCCATGTGCTCTGGGATGGCCCTGCATGAGCAGGGAGGTTGGGCCGGATGTCCCACTGTGCTCTCTTCTAACCTGACCCATTCTGGGATTCTGTTTTATTATGAACATTGCAAAATCACCAGAAGAAACCCGGTGCATAAGATGTGTAGATGTGGTTCTTAAGCACAGACTGACCACATTTGATGTTTCCTTACCTCCCTCTATAAGCTCTCTCAGCTTCTGCAGTGTAAGCCCTCCCTCTTAGGGGCAGAATCACCAAACACTGCATGGATCTTGCTCAGGAGCTGCACCTCCCCTTGCCACCACCTTGCTCTGCAGTGCAGCTTCACTGCACACTCACCAGTCAGCACACGGATTACGTTATGTCCCTGATGTGTGTTCAGAGCAGGATATAATCAGCTCTGTCATTTCCTCCTGGGTTGTCAACACTCCTGTTCTTAAAAAGCATGTGGGTATCTCACCCAAAGTCTTCTAACAAGCAAAGTAAGCATGTATCAACAAACAATGTGATATAATTATGGTTTTTCAGAATGCCTTTCTCCTGGGTTTAATTCAGTCTTGTTCAGTTTGGTTTCAGGTTTCCCATGAGTCTCTAGTGGTTTCAGGGGCTATTGCTTTGAGACTTGGGGCTGTACTAGATTGCAAGTGTGTCAGGTCACAGTAATTGGGTCAAATCTCTGTGGTGGAAGTCATGACATACCCCTGCAGTCAGCTCAGCCGTGGCCAGTTTACGTCGCTGTAACGTCACAGAGTGTGGTTTAATTGCAAGGGTCTGGGATAAGCCTGTGCCTTGGGAAAGAACAGACAGACAGGCAGAAACAGGAGGAGAGTCTAAGCACTTTTTGGATGAACACCAATGGGGGATGACTTCATAATTTTCTCCCTTTCCATATACTATTTTTGACTAAACTTTTTAGAAATTTCTAACATTCCTTTTATCCTATTATTTAAAGGTTTCCTCCTTGCATTATCTGAGAGAACGACATTGCATTAAATTTGCATTAATTTAAGAAGGTTACTTAAAGGCAAAAATCAGAAACACTCCAGAGGTGAGGGGAAAAAAGACAAAACACAAAAATCTTGTCTTCCCCAACATGTGCATTTATATTTTAGATTTTGTGTATATATCACACAATCTTACTTTAGTTCTGGTTCAGACTTAAGTACATATATTTCTGTCTAGGCTGCTGCTACATATCTAAGTTTGTAGGTCAAATTCTGTCCTAGATGTTCCATCGACTACAAATACAAACATCTATGGAAAGAATGTGCCTCCAATGATTACCAGATTTGGAATATAACCTAGAAAACTATTTCTAACTAGCAAAGCAAGTTAAGACAATTATGAGGAAAAGACAAATGCCAGTTCCACCTACATCTGGAAATGTGAGTCAATGCCATTTACATTAGGGATGGCCCAGTTAAATTATCCCAGGTGTCAGCCAGTCTCATGAATCATTATTTCTTTAACCTCATAAACAGTAGCTGTGAGAGTTGTACCATTGTATAAACCAGTGGTGCTGGAGCTTGCAGGTCCTAATGCTCTTTAGTCCTTCCTTTTGGATGGTCCTAACTTCTGATTTCAGCATTCGAGATTTCTGGGATGCAGGAAATTGTCAAGGGGCAGTTGTGACGGCTCTAAGGAAGCTCCACAAGGAGAATCCTTGCAGAGATTCCTTTCTAGAAGATTTATCCATAAAAAGTGTCAATATCAGAACCACAGGGAAACGTTTTGTTCCCTCCTTTGTTCTCTCCTTTCTGGGCTTTTCTCCCTCCTGTCTCTCCTTCCTCTCCCCTCCTCTGCCATGCCTTTTCCCCCAGCCTCCTTTTCTCCTACAGCTTCTCTCACTTTTATCTCGCTCACTTCTATCCCCCCAGCTTTCCACTGTCTCTTCCCACCTATTGTCACTGCCACCTAGTCCACTGAGAATGTGCATCTCTACTTCCTTGTGTGGTAACACAGGGCAGATCATTCTCCTCCAGAGGGATGAGAAGAACGTGGGTCTGTTTCACCCTTCCTTTAGATGTTGACCAGGATTAGGCTGTGTCCATAGAAGGAAGAGAGGTCAAATCTGAGGCTTTCAAACATGTCTTTTGAAAATGGGCCCAGTCAAGGCATGGTTTGACCTCAGTTGTTGTCTTCAAGGGCACTGGGTCCATTAAAAGAGTAGGTGTGTGGCAGACATTAGCTCTCACGACTTAGAAGTACTAAGAATTCTCCTTCGTACTTGTATGCTGATCAGCAGGCTGGGACACACCCTGACTCTTAATCACACCAGATTCCTTCACCCACTCAAGGTGTACATTTGAATAAGTAGGTGAAATGATTAAATATAGTAATACAGTAGGCCCAGTATTGTTGATGTTAAACCAGTCACAAGGTCCCCCCTCCCCTTAGCTTCAGTGGCAGATGAGGCAAATCTATTGATTTATAAACTTTCAAGTATGCTTTCATGTGGAGCAAAAGAGATCTTCACCAGTTCCTGTCTCCTTACTGGTGCAGGGTGAGGTAGCAATCCTAACAAAAAGCAAGCCTCAGCTATGGGCCAGAAAAAGAGAGGGCTCACACTAATTGAAGTGAATAGTAAGGGAAAAACTCTGTGGAGACCAATACAATGAACTTCACTTGGGCAGGAACAGTCAGCTTCCAACACATGTAATGGGATCGCTTTCACTACACTGCAGCCCTGTTGGGAAGGATCTGAGGGTTACAGGCAGAGCAGACATGAGTAATGCTGTGCTTTTCTTGCACAGGAAGAGAGAAATGACATATAGGACAGCATAAACAGCCTGTGTGAAGTCACTCAGCTGCTCATCAGAGCAGCTTTAGCTGCAGTATCATGTTTGGATTTGGGTGCCAGGCTTCAGGGGAATTATGGACCAGCTGGAGATTTGAGCAGGAGCAACAACAAGAACAGAGACCTTGTGCTAAAAGATAAGGAAACCTTGGATAAATTAAAATTGTGTTACCAAGAGCAGGGAAGAATGCAGGGGGGAAAAAGAGAATTTATTAGTCTACCGGTGAAAAGGATGATAGTAAAGATTTGTTGTTTGTATTTGTGGTTAGGACAGCAAGGAGCAGGCTCAGAGGAAGAATGGTGTCAAGGCTGTGCAGGGGTGCAGTAGTGACCACACTCTGAGAAAGACTTCCTTGTACAGAATGAAACCCTTGCTCTGCTGGGTAGGGAACAAGGAAAGCCACCAGACAGCAGCTCTTGATTGCGATGGCATCTCTGTGTTGTGACCCAAAGAACCTGACCCTAAACCCTAAGGGCTGGATATGCATCTGCAGCTCTGATCTCTGAGATACACATGCACTTATGTAACTTTTCCAATGGAAATGCTCCTGCTGACTTTAGTGCAAGTACTCACTCCAGGAAAACTGCATCAGTGAGTTTACTGGGCCAGTGCCAGCAACAGTGTAATGGAATTATTTGCTTCCAATAGCAGCCTTTTCATTCCTGTTTTGAATTAAAACATACTAAATATGAAGAACAAAGCAGATGCAGGGGATCAGAATAAAGAATACCAGAGCAGTGAAGGGCATAGCAAAGACTGCAAATTTCGTATCTAATTTTAGCATGTGCTTGAAAAGTGAATTGGATGGACTTTAACTGGTGTGTACATTTAAGTGTGAAGAAACAAAACCAGTACTTAAAACAGGGTTAAATGCAGCAGAGAAAGGTAGATACAAGAAGGCACTAACTAGAGTCCAGGAAGGGAAAAATACCTATAACTGTTGTGGGAATATAAAAATATAATATGAAACAAAAAAAAGTATTTGCTATGGAAAATAAATGTACACAAATCTGTGTGAAAAACAGATGTACATACACCTGTGTGCAATTACAAACATCACATTTATGTTGCAGCTTTGGAAAATGTTTGTCAGGAATTAGGACATGCAAATTCTGGTAAGAATGCATGAAACATTTTTGCATCACAGCCTAATGACAAAGCAGAATCATCTGCCGTGTTTGCCAAGGAATTGCTAAATAAAGCATAAAGACCTGGGCGTGGTGAAATACACCAGCAGAAATCATGGCCAGCTGTCCTGCACAGGGCTTTGTCATGCCTGTAGCAAATAAATCTCTGAGAATGGCACAAATAGAAAAAGGGAACAAAAGAGACTTGACTGTCAAGACAAGTGCAACTTGAACTATGGTATGCTACACTTCTCTCGTGTTCACACAGGAGGGCTAAGAAAACCCATTTACTGCCAGAGAGGAGAGCTGGAGGGATGCAAAAATAACCTACGGGAAGGTTTCTCCATACTTTGACTAGGACAGAGACAGAGGGAGGCTAGGTCAGGTTGGCAGCCTTGAGAATGTGTTCAGTAACCAGAGGTTTTATGAGTCTGCAGACACAGGGCCTGACAGGAAATCAGGAACTTGAATTAAAATAATGGGGAGAAGTGAAGCATAGAAGTATCCTAGTAAAATAGAAGGGGGTTAAGTTTCCAGGTAAATTTATGTGAATTGTCCCCACTAGAAGCTTTTAAAAACATCAGGGTTGACAGTTTCCTTTCTAGAACAGCGCTTGCTAAAGAATGTTATATCAAGTAATTCCTCTTTACTGTATCTGTGCATAGTCAAAAATCGGAACAGCTGAATGAAGAGGGAAAAAATGATTTAAAAATCCTCACCAAAAGCAAGCTATAAATAGATGTGTGAGAAGAGAGTCTTGTAACTGAAGCAGTGTAGGCTTTGTTTGAACATTTCTAGGGTACGGCTCTGGAGCCGGATCCTTCCTGTAATTGCCAGGACACAAGGATGTGAAGCAAACCAACTGTTCCAGGGGGTCTTCCCGTTGTTTTCTAGGAGAGTGGGTAGTGCTTTGGTTTGGGTAGGGTTAGCACCGAGTCCTTAACAAATGAATGTGCAAAATGCTAATGCAAATATAGGTACCCGGTCTTTTTTGTTTCCATCTCCATTTGCTTAACAAAGTGAAGAGGACCAGTGGCTATTTGAATAATGTACTTCCAGTGAATCTGCAGAAATTTGCATGTGGATGTCAGCCATCGAATTTCATACAAGTGGCATCATTCTAGGGAGAAAACCTGGGAGGGTGGAGAGGTGATAAAAGGGAAACGCAGACATCAGGGAAGTAAACAATGTAAGGAGCAGATGGATCTGAGGAGAGACAACAGACAGCAAGGCTGCTCCATGGAAATAAAGGAATTGGCAGTGCTTGTGTAGCACCGTTGTGTGTGGGGTGTGCGGGGAGGTGACACCGGCTTCAAATACTCGTGGACCTTCCCTGCTCTGTTCCCACAGCATGGCATGTTACTTTGAAGCTGTGCCAGCACAGCTCCTTGTGTGGCCTCACAGTGAATCAGACTGGGTTCACATAAAAAGGACTCATTTTTGCCAGGTCATTTTTCAGCAAAATCGCTTCACTAATGTGGTGTACAGCATGCTGCACTACTCTCTGGAAATGATGTGTTGAGAAACCACAGCCACAGTTCATACTGAAAGGAAATACAGGAAATTTGGGAGAGTTCCAATTCAAAACAAGTGCTTCAGGAAGGGCAATATACAGACAAGGCAGACAAAACCATAAGTGAAAATTTTAGTTGAAACTGGATTGTATATGAACACGGGCAAGTAAATACTGTTGAAAGAAAAGGACACAAAACCCCCCCCTGAAAGCTGAAATATTAGAAAATAAAAAGGAGTACCACTTCGGAAATGGAAAGACTTGAAATAGCTTAGGGTGGTTTTCTTCAGATCAGCTTGTTAAGATCTTATATATCATATTTGTAGAATCTGCAAAAGTTCATGAATGTTTCTCTCCATGCCAACAGCTGACTTCACAAAATTATTTCCTAGCATTAACCTCATACCAATCTTTACAAGCCATGCTAAAATAATCTTTACTTCTTTTCCAGTTAGTCATCTGCGCAATTTTTTTTTTTCAATTTCATGCCTGTAGACATGCATTCTTTCATAGAAAAGAGCAGTTTCTACATTGAAAAAACCCTTTGTTGTGTTTCCTTTTGTGGCTACTTTCATAGTCTCATGTTTACAGCAGCTTGCTCAGTGCTTCAGGCAAATTTGGTAAGCTCAAAGGGGAAGTTTATTCAAAACCAAGAAGCTCTTTTGCATAAGCCATATAGAAATATACCTTGAGAATTCAAAACCTTAGCAAAATAACTTTGTTTGCTTTGTTTCTTAAATATAACAAAACTGCAAACACAGTTCTGAACTTAGTACATCGTGCAAAAAAGGTATTGGCAAAATGGCTCATCAACTCTTCTGAGTTTTTCCTTTATGAGACACAAATCATTCTCTGTCCTTTCCATTAACTGCAAAACTGAAGTTGCACTTGGATGTGTCTGTGACTTGCAGAAAACCTTGGACTTAAACACTGGGCTATGTTGCACCTTTAGAAATAAGACCCACTGAGGGCACTATGATGTATTTTTTTAATCTTTTCTGTCTCCAGACATTTGGGGTCTCTGCACATAGCAAGCCTGCCAACCCTAGATTTTAATTATATGCCTGTTGCCCCCTACAAAGAAGCCTGCTCTTTGTTTTTTCTTCTGAATAGTACTGATATTTAACCCACAGGTGCAGCAAATCACAGCAAATTTGCTCTTTGGGTTCCTTCCTTGGGTTACTTATCAGGTTCAGACCTGATCCAAATGAACCAGGAGTTTATAAAACTTCAGGGCACAAAAAAGTATCTGAACTTGGCATAGAGATGAAAATGGTTGACCTAAGGCTTTTAAGGACTGCTTCAGTGTATAGAAGGAAGAGGGACCTTCCTTATTCCTACATGTTTGGGAAACACAAGAACATCTCTTCCTACAGCTGAACAAGGGGCCTGTGCTGGCACAGGGATTCAAATTCTGTCAAACTCACTGTGCTTTTTTGCCTCCCTGTTTCTACAGTGTATAACAGCGTTGGGGAGGGTTAGGGTTTGGAGGGGCTGGGGGTGTCTGTGTCCCAATACCTGTACATCCAAGGTGCTGTGATGAGAGAAAAAAACAAACTGAAAAAATACAGTATCAATCCAGTTTCTATAGCTGGAACTCTACAGAGAGGTGGCTAAAGAGATGCCATTGCTTCTGGAAGTGCAGGGTTCTGTTTTATCATCACAGTAATTCAGCTAAAGGTCATGAACGCAGATGCTACGCAGGAACAAGTTTTAATGGTTGGCCTTGCTCTTACACTTGCCTCTTACAGAGGCAGGGCTCTTCTCTAGGCCCTGGAATACTTTCTATGTTATATGTAAAAGGGATGATGAATTTTTAGCTGTCACAAAAAGATTTTTAAAAGTCCCAATTACTTCAAGTAACCCATATGATCAAGATAGAGTAAAGCATCCTTAATAATTATATAAAACCAAAAATGTACTTACACAGGTACTTTCTGGTGCTGTCACAGGTTTCCTCAGGCAAGCAAAGAGAAGCTTCAACTGGCCACCCTGAGCAGTAAGCTTTTCATTGCTGGAAGTTAGAAGATTTCACACCTGATGATAGATCCATGAGCCATCTCGTAAGTTGTGTCACAGTGTGGGGCTATACAGGAGTCAAGAGCTGAGGATAACACTTCCAAAGTTACTACAGTGTCAGAGGTGTGAAATTTAACAGAATTCCTATGAATATTTCTGCTATAAAGTTAAATCACAACGTAGTTGTGGTAAAGCTTTTACAATTACAAGACTGTGGGGCAATGTACTGAGGATATAACAGTGCTCTTTACATTTGTTTAAAAGAAAAAAGAGCAAAAATCCACAAAGGTGAACATGTAACTTCTAGCTAATGACAGAATGGGAGCCTAGAAAAGATTAAAAAGTCACTTTCTCACTTGCCACACTGTATGGAATTACGCAAAGTTAATGAAAATTAATACAAAGTTTAAAAGTAGCTGTAGAAATATGTAATTTCCACCACTGCTATCAATATCCTGCATCCTATTCCACACTGACTATGATTCCAATATTGATGAAACTAAAACATATGTAGCTGCATAATATTAAATATAAAACTGTAGTAGGTTACTTACTCACCTGGGGTAGCACTAACTGCCAGATATTGTTTACTTTTATGAACGTCTTAAAAAGCCTATTTTGAAGATAATAGACTCAGTACTCTGAGAATGCATGTACCTAATTTTATTGACATGAGCATTTCTCTTGAGCTGCCCCTTAGAACCGAAAAAAAAATATGCAAAGTTGAAATAATTTACCAAAGATCAGGATAGTTTTCACCTTTTTCATTTATTGACTTTATTTTTCAAAATTCACTGGGAGAAGAAGCTCTCCCAGATGAAGAGTTAATAAAGAATAAATTTAGCCAAACTCTGGTTTGTCAGCATTTCTGGCTGTGTTCCCTGTGATCCTGTCTGAATGTAGAATCTTTACAGACAGTTGACTGCCTTTTATCAGAAACTATCAAATAAAGAGGGCTTTTTCTACCTTAATTCTCTCATCCAGCATTTAGATAATGAGCTGTTCTGAATGCAATATTGTAAAACAAGAATTACATGAGAAGTTTAGAAAAGCAAATCTTAGACACAGAACCGAAGATGTCATTTGCACCCCAAGATACTGCTGGGAATTGTCTTCAAGGGCTGGGGATGAGAACAGCAAATACATGAAAGGAGAAGGCAGAGTAGAAAGAAAAGTTGTTAGTGCATATTCATGTCCTAAAATGGTGAGGCTGGTGGGAAAATCCCATAGAGTAGGAAACTACGGAGCAGAAAGCAGAGGACATGGGTCCACCTCTGTACTTTGCTGTCTCAGAAAGAGCTGTATGGTAGATGGCTGCCTGACTCTAATAGCTCTGCAGTCTGCTAATAGCAGGCCAAAATACCATGCTAGGATCAGATAAATACATGAGTCTGTGAAGATTATGCCTAGTGCAAACTAAAATGTTGTCTAAAGGGTGGAGAGTGCAACAGTGGAATGCTGCTGCTGCTGTCTAATTGAAGGGCAGGGCAAATGCAGGAAGTCAGCTACCATTTATCTAAGGAAACCAAAGTACTGAACAGAAAAAAACACTGCTGAAAGTGATCACAGACAGAGGAGAGCAACACAGCTTGTGAAATTACAGAAATTCTTAAAGTTTTACATATATTCCATTATTCAGGGGGAAGAGAGAGTGGCAATGATTGGTTTGTATCACAGGATTACTGGCAGATGATGCAGGGGAAAGAAAATGTGGACTAAGCAATGATCTCTTCTTGGGTGAATCACGAGCATCTCTTAACATACATAGAATATTTTGTGATCCTACCTGCTGGCTGTCCTCTGCAACAGGTGTGGCCACCCCCCTGCAGGGCTGGAGATGCACTGAGGTGGCTTTTACTTGCTGCTGTTCCCTTTTGCTGTTTGGGAAGACGAAGATGTTGCCAGTTTACTCAGCACACTGGTCCCTATGATAACGAAAGTAAACGTTGCTGGTGTAGAATGGTATCAACAGCTCTTCTCTGGGATGGAAATAAGCTCTGTGAAATGGATGGAGATGCAAATGATAAGCACTTCTCTCCAGCAGTAGCGGAGCATAAAGGTATCAGGAACAAACAATCAGGAGTGGACTTAAGTATGAATATATTTTCTAAATTAACTTTTCAAATTTTTGCAATAACTTGGATGTTGAGTAACTGCATCATTAACTAATCCTTCATTCCCTTTGAGAAGAGTCATGTGCTTTCTCAAGCTACAGAAATCTTAAACAAATTTCCCAAAGCACAGGTTTGTGGTCAGGGTGCTCTCTTAATAATTTAGGTTTCCAAAGCAACTGTCCACTTATCCTCACTGATAACCTCAAAGTTTGGTGCACAGCATCTCAGCCTTAAAGGTGAATTTGTTTAAGGATTTGTTTTGTATTTAGAGTAAAAAAGTTGCATCATGATGCTTGCTTAGGTAACTTGACTGTGGGCCTTTGTTGATACGTAACAGACCACATTTGGTATAAATTATTGCAGCTCCGTTGACTGCTGTGAATAAAAGCTGCTTTGAAGAAATCAAAGATATGCCCAACTCTTTCATGGTTATAGTAATGTGTTTCTTCAAATGTATTTGTCCTTCATGATCAAAATAAGGGGTATGATTCCTATATGTTTGTACTGGGGCTTTGGGTTTCCTTGCATGAGTTCATATATGCCATAAATATTCTCTATCCTTAAAATAGATCTTTCATAGGCTTTAAATTCACCTTTCTTCTGTGACTGTGCATTCGTTTGTGCTTTTGTTTCTAAAATGTTTAGAAAATGTATTTCTGATACATCCCTTTGATTAGACCATAAAATGACACAAATCAGTCAGATATCCAAATCCTATGTGCTCAAGAGGACAGCAGATTTTGGTTCTCTCACAGTGACCCACGTAATTTTTCTGGATTGCTTAGAAATTTCATTTTAATGTCTATATATCAGTATTTTTCAACTGTCCACGTTTCTGTTAATGCTTAAATTTCTAGGAATATGACTGTGTTAAATTCTATAACATCACAGTCATTAAAAGGATTTGATCTTTGTTACAGCAGTGACAGTTGCTTGAAGCATAAAACCCTGAAATGAAGAAGGACTTTAATAGAGAAATGTTCTCTGGAAGTGTTGAAGTTAGTGGCTATTTTCGTCCAGGCTTGAGTAGTGATTCGTCAGAAAGCAGTAGGAGCTGAGACTGTGAAAGTCAGAGCCCAAGCGGAAGTTTCCCACCAATTCAGGCATGAGTGGTTTGCTTAGCTTAATCTACATTTAAGGACCAACACTGGGTCTGAGGCTCAACTGTACCAGGCCCTGATTAAGACCATCTCAGTCCCTCCTGGACTATTACTCTGCAAGTGTCTCTGTTGAGATCCTGGAATTTTTTATCTTTCTAAGTACTATTTAAACACCAGTATTCTGTCAGGTTAACTTTTATTCATATTTTCTCCCTTCTGCTCAAAACAGATGTGTTTATTACTAACCCATTTCCTAGACAGTTCCATTAACTTTTCTGGAGAGTCCCGGTACGACTTGCTGGCCGCTCTGACCCATCATCACACCTGTACATCTATCTCCCTTCCTGGTAGCCTCCCAGCCTCAATGCCTATCTGCTAAGAGGGAAATAATGCTTGAGTATGAAGATTCATGATTACTATCTTACAGATGCTTGAGATTAAACATTTTGCAAGCTGCTGAATGCACCTGCAAATTCATGACACTGTTTATTCAGCTCTTTCCACTGCCTTGCTCACCCTGCCAGTGCATGTGCAATGAGTTATTACTAAAATTCCTTTATCTTATAGGGTGGAACTTTCATTAGAATGTTCATTTCATTGAACTGTGTCTTCCACAAAATTCTGTTTCTGCATCCTCAGCAGATTGCCATTTCTCCCTCTCTGATTATTAAAATCAGCCACTGATGTGGTGATGGGCTGTGTTTGGGGGGTTTTTGTGGGCAATGGCTGGCCTGTAACTTAAAAAATCCATGTTATCAGTGACACTGAAATCTTTTACTATGTAGCTCATAAACCAGGTTATGTCCAAGTTTGTTCACGTGGTGAAGTTTCACCAAGAGAAAATGCAAGGAAGAGGAATAACCTCTGTCTGGCATCAGCAACGGCTAAAGCATTCATTGAAGTTTGTGTTTCCATTTAAAACACAATGTCTTGATTAAAAATTCCAGTGTTCTTAGTTCTGTCTGCACTCCAGAATTTTGTGCAGTGTTCCAAAGCATCCCTGCTCTTATAGTGACTATTCCTGCTTCTCTTCTTCCCCAGCAAACCCGAGTGCTTAACCTGCAACCACATTTATCGTCAAGGCTACAAAGGAGGGCAGTGCTATTATCCCATTGACAGACTGAGAACCTGAGGCACAAATAAGAACAATGACACACCAGAGGTCACACAGGAAGTCTGTGGGAGAAACAGGTGCTGAACTCTGGTCATTCAAGTCCAAGGTTAGAGACTGGAACTCTCCTCTTTGATGAGGCACTGAAAATACTTTCTTAAATTCAATGTATTTACAGGAATTTGATCATCTTTTTGACAGCTTCTTATTATTTGTTATACAAATGGATAATGCATCAAGTTAGAGCAATTATTCTTCCTTTATTGTAATGTGAAAAATATTTTTATTGAATTTGCCGTTTATTTAGCAGGAGGAATTTTAAATGTTAGGAAAATCTTTATGTCTGTTATGAGAAATATTTACCAAAAAAAAAGAGGTAAAACATTTGTAGCCTTTTAAGCCAGACCAGATAAACTTGACACTTCAGCCACTAGAGGGACCTCCAGGAATGGAATATACAAAAACAGACTACACAAAAACATTCAAACTATTAGGTGCCTTTAAAGAAAAACAAAAAAGCTTTGCAAACCAAACCGTTTGTTTATAATGAGGTTTGAAATAATAGGAAACATGAATTAACTAAATTACCATTAATTTTGTCAGGAAAGAGCAACTTTTCTGCTGGTAGGATACGAGTTTGGTGGGTTGTTTCCTATTCTCTGACTTAGTGAGTTTAGCACATCTGCTTTGAAGAGGCTTGTAATTTACCAGTAAGGTTATGGATTGTTCCTTGGCAAACGAAGTTACTCTTTTTCCAGAGTTTCTGAGGAGAATATGGTTTGGATGCGGTGCACACAGTCTGAAATCAGTAAGGTTATTTTCCCACTGAGTGGTACTCCAGCAGAGCCCTCAAATAACGTCAAATTTTAACAGCAGTTTAAAAGCCCAATTAACAACTGTTAATGCCTTGCCATGCATGCAAATGGTCTCTAAAAAGAAGTTATGCTACTGGTCACTGGATTTGTAATTAGCCATCAATCAGGGCAATGACAAGGGTGCTCTAATGTTCCCTTTTCCACTTCCGCAAAAATACAGAGGGAGCTGTGGTGCTCCTCACACACGAAGTTTTGGGGCTCCACAAGCTCAGCAAGCTTCAGCTTTAGCATGTCCACTGTAAAACATGAAGTCCTGCTGAGCAGCTGTGCTTCTCTGACACTGGAGATGAGGACACAGAGATAAGAATTGCAATTAACCCACTCAGACATAGGCCGGGCATGTCTCTAGAATCTGGCATTAAATCGCAATTATGGAACAGGTTAAAGGAATTTTTGCAAGACTTTGAATTACATTGCATTGTTTAGCTTTACCTATTAGAATGGTCCTAGTGAAATAAAAACTCTTATTTTGTGAGATGAAAGCAACCTGAAATTCCAGTTTGGCAGAGCTGATTGTTGCACAGGTCTCCTATGGTCTATCCACTGAGTTATAGTTTCCAATTTGTTTGCCTTGAGAGGTTACTCGTTAAGAAAAGGTGTAGTGGCAGGGCAGGAAACATTGCTGGTACCTTTTCTATTACTCTTTGTTGTGTGGTTGGGGGTTTTTTGAGGTGTTAGAAAGTTTTTGGTGCATTATTGTTTGAAAAACCTTTGCTTCTGCTGCAGAGTTAGCATTAAATTCCTTGCATGGCACTTGTATAACCTCCCACTGAAGTTTTCCAGTGAACTACCTTCAATTAAAGGACACGTTCAACCACAGGCTTAACTGTCAGACTGATGATGCTTGACATCAAAAGTGGGTTGCCAAGTGGGCCCTTCTGAAGAAGAATGATTATCTGTCCCATGCCATTCCATCCACGTGAAGTAGGATATTATATGTTACAGATTAACGTGGTCACAGGCAGGAAGTGTTCCTGGAGCAGGAAGAGATTTGGCGATAGCTAGTGATTTCTTTCTCAGCTGCTAAGAGTGAAACCCTTCCTGAAATACCAGCACATCCTTTCATTAGAAGTAGTCCCCTCCATAAGCAACTATGGGGCAAAAAATTTGGGGAGTATTTCAGAATTTCAGTTAATTCTTTTGGAGCTTACTCAACGGTGTTATTTGATACTGATTTTAGCCTTAACAAAGAGAAGGTTTGTGACTAATGTGAGGAGGAGAATTTGCTTTTGATGCAAGAAGATGATGTAACAATCTCTTCATTTGGAGAATGCTGTTAGTCACTCTGCCCTCAGACTTGCTGGCGTGTGTAAGAATGTGCACGCTGAATCCTGTGTGGCATTGTGTGAGCAAGCAAATGTCTGCTGAGTCTCATGTGCTCCTGAGATTAAAATACACCACATCTGCCTTAATGACAAAAATGATCTTTGCAGGATTTTGTCAGCCTCTTTAGTTTTCTCTTTTGGAGTAACACCTAAAAGAATCCTTTTCAGTTACAGAAATTGCTGAAAAATTAACTACATCAAAGAACTCAGGAGGATGGGACACTGCTGACAACTGCTGAAACTGACTGGAGAGGTTATAAATGCATGGGTACACAGGTGTGTCTGGCACAAAGTCTCCTACAGGTATCCCCTCTCAGTTTTATCAGGTTTTCACAAGTTTTAGATGTTTATTTTTCCTACTGCCACTTTGTTGAAGATTTGCAAGTAGGTTGGCAGCAGGAAGAAGATGTTGAGAGGGATGTTCACAAGCTGTGATGCACCAAAGCAGTTCAGTTACGATTCTAGCACCACTTTTTTTTCTTCTTCTTCTTGCCTATGAGCCCCTCAAGGGGGGTTTACTTGCTGCTAAACAAATAAACATTTTGGATCTGAATTCTTCAGACTCACTTATACATGGAAGATTTTGGTCAGCCAGCAACAAGAGCAAATAGAACTGGCTAACATTGTAGAAAAGATTTTGACCTTTATTGACAGAAACCAAAATTCCAGTTGGCTGGTACTGGCCTTTTGTATAAATTAATGATCCTCAACAAGAAAAATGAAGAGTCTACCAAGGTTTTTGCCTCAGTCTTCAATGCCAGCCTCTTTTCTAACAGCTCTGGAGTGGATGGACAGCAGGATGGGGCCTGGGGGAGCAAAGTCCCTCCCACTGCAATAAAGATCAGGCTCATGACCACCTGAGGAACCTGAATGTACAGAAGTCCATGGGACCTGATGAGATGCATCCCAGAGTCCTGAGGGAACTGGCTGATGAAGCTGCCAAACAACTCTCTGCGATACTCGAAAAGTTCTGGCTGTCAGGTGAAGTGTCATGAGGCTGGAAAAAGGGAACTATTGCACCCATCTTTAAAGGGGTAGCTGGGAGGACCTGTTTTCCTCACCTTTGTGCTCGGGAAGATCCTGGAACAGATCGTCATGGAAGCAATGCTAAGGCATGTAGAAAACAGGGAGGTGTTTGAGACAGCCAGCACGGCTCCACCCAGGGCTAATCCTGCCTGACCAACCTAATGGCCTTCTCTAATGGAGTGCCCACATCAGTGGACAAAGGAAGGGATACAAGGGTATCATTAGACATGAAGGAACGTCATTTGTCTGGATTTCTTTAAAGCCTTTGGCACAGTTCCCCCCAGCATCCTTCTTTCTAAATTGGAGACTGATTCAATGGGTCAACAGTGAGGTGAATAAGAAATTGGCTGGATAGCTGCATCCAGAAGGTAGACATCAATGGCTCAGAGGTCCCAATGTGTTTGAAAACAAACCAAAAAAACCGTTCCTGAGGCATAAGCCTAAATATATTCTCAGAGTCTTTCTTTGCTTTAGGACTTCAAACCTGAGCATTGGTGGACAGTAACATTCTTTCTCAGAACAGCACCAATATGCTTTAAAAACCTATGAAACACTGTAAACACGTAACATAAATGTAGGCACAACCACGCAGTCAGATAGCATGGAAACAGATAATGCTAATCAGGGCTGTCAGCAGGACTGCACAGCCTCCATACGCCGGGTACTGGTGCATGCCACTCACTATCTCCTGCAGTGTTACTTCTCTCTACTGCCCAGATTCCTGAACATGCTGCATCCACAGCTTAAAATAACCCAACAGTAAAGAAGGGAGGGAATTAAAGGACACTTTAAACTTTCTGAATAGAATACTATCTGCTCTCTTCTCTCTGCTCCATTTGTCTCGAAAGTGACTGACAGAAAAGCAGACTGCAAAAACACCTGTGCAAAGTGTGTCCTTTTTGACAGTGATTAGTCTATTAAGGAGGTGATTAATTAATGTCATCTCTGGCTTATGATTGATTAACAGCTAACTGGTTAGATTGCTCCCCCTTCATGAAGTTGTCTCATGTGGAGGAACATGGGCTTCTTTTTCTTTTTCCACAACCCATTCTATCAGCAGATATTTAATTGCACTGAAGGCAGCATTTCAGAACAGCTGAGGCCGTATTGCCCAGTTCTCAGGAAACAATTTACTGAGTGTACGATCCAGGACATACCTTTCCCAGCAACCAGGCTGCTGTGATCTCTGTAATTCTTAAGGATGAGCGTGCTCTGTGTCCCTCACAGCAGCACTTGGCCTGACTACCAGCACCGTACCGTGGTGCTTTTTGAACGATCTGCAAAGGTGTCACATCCCCTAGACATTCTTCCCTCAAACTTCATGATGACACCACTGCTTCTGTTGACTCCCAGGAAGCCTAGACAGCCATGGTTAACCCAAACTGTGGGTAGAGCGATGACAAGGCAACTGTGGATCCTACTGACCAAGGAAGCTGGGGGAAATTCACTAGAAGGAAGGAAGGAGTTGATGGCCAGTGTTTTGGGGACATCCTGCAGTTTCAAACACATTACACTCTCTGTATCTGGAGTTTCTGCTGGTGAGCTCACTTGTTTGACTACAAAGTCTGCCAACAGGGAAAACCTGCTGGATTTATATATGAGAAGCATGGATGTTCTCAAGAGCCTGTAACAACGATTTTGCTTAAATTTAAAACTTAAAGATAGTCACATAAAAGCATACATGTTTTATGTTAATAGATTTAGATAAGTTAAAAATAATGGTAAATAAGATTATCAGGGTGTCCAATGGAAAATGTCTACACGTACTCAGAAAACTGTTCTTAATTGAAACTTGATGAATGGATGAAAATTTAAATATATCTCCCCATCTCCCTGCTGAATTGGCTAAGCCGTAGTCCTCCCAGGATTTAAAAAGTGAAGCAAACCCTTGTGTCTCTTTCCACTTGCTTTTGTTTTGAATCTTATGTTTATTTGTCCAACTTGTTATTGTTGTGTTTTCAAACTGTTCTTTATGCCTGAGGTCTAAGTACTTAGTAGTTTTGCAGCTTTTGATAAGAATGTTTTTAAAGCAATGATGAGTCTGCGAGCAGAATTTTTTAATTGATAGAGAATATTTCATAATTTGTCATACTTTGCTATATGAAGATATATAAACAATATAGGACTTTATTCTTAGTTCAGTACTGAGTGACATTTACCTTCATAAATGACTGTGTTTTTATAATGGTCTACTGACTCAGCTCAAATGTGGATTCTCTGGGAAATAGAACGCAACAAAGTATTTGCTCTAATTCAAGAAAAAGAATTCAAAAATTGAGACAACACAACTCTCTCCTTCCTGTCCTTGAAAACTGTTATTTAACGTGTCCCCTGCTGTAGCTGGGCAGAAATGGAAGTGGTATTCAAAAAAAACCCCAAACCTAATTCAAACAAAAACCATCCCACAAAGTAATCTAACAGCAAACAAGATGATTTCCATGCCAGAAGAGAACTGGTGCAACCTGTAATTGCAATGTAAGTGTTAAAGGCTTTCAGAAGAGAGAGCACATTCAGATACAAACTGTTTGTTTGAGTCTCAGCTTCCACAGGGAAGAAATCAGGCAAAAGATCAAGGTGTCTCTAACCGGCTGCAGCAATTCCTGCTTGTAAACATCCAGCAGTGATTTAGCAGTGTGATCTTGCGTAGTACTCTGGCAGGCACAAAAGTGAAAATATAACATGTAATGAGCATATCTGACACTGCATGCAAAATATCAGCCATAATTTGGCGCAGGATAACAGAAAAAGTGCTTCAGGATGGTACCAAACATTTTTGATTTACTGTAGCTCAACGGTGGGGCTTTCAGAAATAACTTATTAGTCTTGCTCCAATTAAATTACTAAAATTGGGAGCTTTACCATCAGCTTCATTGGTGTATTATCATCATATTTATGACTTATGACATCTCATGTTTAGAATCATAGTCCTCTTAAAGACATAAAGATTTGAAACAGTACTTGCAAGACATGAATTAAAACATCCTGGTTGTTATTAATTTCGCTGTAATTCTGTAAACACTCGAAGTAGATAAAATTATTATTATTATTATTATAAGAAACAATACAGCATAGTAGTTCCACCTTAATATTTAAAACCCACGTCCTCTTTATTCAACGTATCTTCCTACTCTCTTCACTATCAAAGCCTAGATACCCAGCTCCATAAATATATTCGAACACTTATCTGCCTCCTCTTCCCATTTTTAACACTTTCCACTCTCTCTGGATTTTTTTTCTCTTCTTCCACTTACATAATTCTGTTGTTTTGTAAAATAAACATTAAGACCAACACATGGCTACTTAAGAAGGGGAAAACTGGGGATTTCCATTACCGTGTTAAAATAGGCATCTTGAAAATGTTACAAACTATAACACAGTTTTGGTAACTTAATATACATTAAAGATAATTATTCCCAGCATTCTCATCACTTAGTAGTCATCTATTTGACACTTTTGTTCTCACTTATGCCAGACGTGTTTTACTATTCCGTGTCTTGAACTAGCTGACAATCATCTAACTAAATTATTTTTGCTATACAGAATAAATGTTATCATTTATCAGTAACACATTCAAAATGTAAATTTTGATTAATTCTTTTAGTCCAGGGAAAAGGTGTTTAGATATTACCTAAATACTAATTTTAAATACTTTAAAATTCCTTTATTTGTGATGATTATTTGAAAGATTTAGCCAACATTGGAATTCCAACCTAAACTTCATAAAAATTTTTGTGTCCTGAAAAACAATTCAATATATTAGGCTATGGAATAAATTTGAGACTTTTTTTATTTTGCAGTAAAAAATTTATTAAAACAAACTGGTTGTTTGGAACACTTTCTTTTTGAACACTGAAGATCGAGTTTAGATCTTATCAATTTTCTTCCCTGCTTAGCCATTTAAGTATATAATAGCTCTATAACTTTTCTTTTGCAAGGAAATTGTGTAAGTAATACAGAAATTCCATTTTCTTAGGTTCAGTTAGAGTGGAGTTCCTATTCTCTGTTTTGTTAATCAATGGATAAATAACAATATTATGCCACACTATTTTTTAAAGATTTTGAAATATTTTATGAAGAACAACATCGTTTAGGTATGAACATATAGCCTCTTGTTTGGCTGAACTCTGTAGGTTATGTTTTGCAGCTGGCTCCAGGATAAGGCTCAGACAATGTTATGTTGGTCTATAAAACAAAGTGGAACACTTACATAAAGGAACACATTTGTTAACTTTGATATCAAGACTTTATCAGGCTGGCCCTCAAACAGTGAGCCTTCAAGGGTAGCGATGACATTCTTTCTTCCATTAGCCATTTTTCTTGCAGGCTTGTTGCAAGAAAGAACAGTTTCTCAAAATAGAGAAGCCGGGCTCTATTTTGACCAGAGAGAGGAAAGTTTTCCTTTGAAATGCTGCTTTTATTAAGCTGGTTTGTTCTTCATGCTCTGGTGGAGGGGGGAAAAGCCTGGTTAGGACGTTGTTGGTTTAGAAACAAGTTTTGCAAAGTCTCGTTTTAACTCTTCTGTTTTTGTATCCCTGAGATGGAGCCAGATCCCTCCAGGGTGTAAATCAATACAAGAGCCCACCTGTCTTTCTTGTTTACACTAGTGAAGGATCTTGCCCTGTTCCCCTACAGTTCGTGCAGCCTGACATTTGAATGGAACTGCAATTAGCAGGGTTGTTTTTGTTTAACTTTATTTAGCACCTTATCTCCCTGTAACATTCTTGTCCGAGAACCAGTATCAACCATGAACTCAACATAGCTCTTACTAGTGCTGTTCTATTTTGAGCTGGAAGAAAAAAATCCATCAGTCCAGATCAAAGAGCACCTTCCCCTTCGCTCTGGGAATAAAAATCGTTAACTAATTGGTGCAAAAAGCCGTGACAAATCGATTCACACCACATTTAAGGAAATCATAACTTACTCCACCACACAGGAAAGTTATTCAAGCCCTCAAAATGACCTGTTCTTAATGGCCAAACATATGCAACTTTCCACAAACACCAAAATGCTGCCGATGAGGGACTCAACATGTAGAGGATGCAATTCTGCAGAACTGTATTTGCTGTGTTCTACAGTTTTCCTAGTTCCTCAGCTATTCACTCCTTTTGGTTACAATAACACGAAGGATAGCAAGACTTGTTGTTTGGGCTCATAACTCTTGTTACTAATTTTAAAAAGAGTCTCCTGGAGGATTCCGGCTCTGGCAGAGCTCTGCTGCTCCCAGGTGCTGAAATTCTGAGGGGAAAAAAAAAAAAAAATGGAGCAGCAGGTCCAGAAGGTTTTGGAGGTCCTAAATCTGAAGCACGGGGCTGTACCCGAGAACATCAAGCCACCCAATGCCACAGTCCTGGGGGACACCGGAGTGGCTGAGAAGGCAGTAAAGGCTGCTGAACTTCTGGGTTGCTGGAAGGCTGCTCCCTGCTCTGGCAGCTCCTCACACAGGTGAGAGGCCACCTCCACGCAGCCATAGCGGTGACAAGGGCACAGGTGATGCAGGCGAAGGTCAGCAATGAGGACAGTGACACTTTCGACCGTGGCACGGAGAGTGTCCAGGCGTCACCCGGAGCTCCCGCCGGTGCCGAGCTGGGGCAGCGCCTCCCTCCGCCTCACCCCGGGAC
>VZRR01006868.1:373541-463171 GCA_013398015.1 Oreocharis arfaki | reverse complement strand
CCCCCCCCCCCGCTCCCCCCGGGGCCTGCCCCCGGGCCCGCCTCCGCTTCCCCGCACCTTTCCCGGCCGGGGCCGCCCCGCGGGGGCCGGACCAGCGGTGTCGGTGGCGGGACGGGGCGCCCGGCGCTGCCCGCAGCTCCCGGGGCACCGCCGCGCCGCCCGAGCCGCCCCAGCCATGTCCTCCAGCTCCCCGCCGGGCGAGCCCAAGAGCCGCAGCCTGGGCCGGCTGTCGCTGCCCAGGAGAGGCAGCATGACGCCCGGCAAGAAGGCGTCGGCGCTGGAGCTGGCCGAGAGCACCCCGAACGCGCACTACGCCCCGCTGCCGGGCGCGCAGGGCGGGCAGGCGCCCCCGGGATGCAGCCCCGCGCCGGAGCGGGAGCGGGCACCGCGCCTGCGGAGCGAGGTGGTGGTGGTGAGCGCCGACTGCCCGCGGCCCCCCGTCAGCCTGGACCCCCGCGTCTCCATCTACAGCCTCCGCAAGCCCCTGCTGAGCCGCAGCAGCGTCCAGGGCAGGGTCTACAACTTCTTGGAGCGGCCCACGGGATGGAAGTGCTTCGTGTACCACTTCACCGTGTGAGTACCGCCCGCTGCCGCCGGGCACCTGCTCCGTGCTCCCGTTACCGCCGCTGGAGCGCTGCGCCGTCGCTGCCGGGGGCTCCGGGGCCACCCGCACCCTGAGGAGCCGCTGCCGCCGGGCCCCCTCCCCGCACGGCGCTCGTCCTCTCCCCCGAGGCGGCAGAGCCGCAGCCCCGGCGGCTCCTCGGGCGCGGAGCCTTCCAGACCAGCCCGGGGCTCCGGGCTTCAACATGGTTCAGATGCGGGGTTTTGGGCTATGGGTGGTTTGCGGTTTTTTTTTTCCCCTGCAGGTGTGAAGTAAAGCAAAAGTTACCCTCCGGGGTAAAGTTTCTCTTTTTAGTTAACAGAAGGATGCTGTATCTCAGGTCAGGCGCCCTAAGGTGTACCTATCAGATGGAGCTGGTTTCAGGCAATTTTCTTCAGAAGGCTACCTAGGGAGTTGAAATAAATTGTTCATATTGAACGTGGAAATGAAGTAGGCAACAGTGTCATCTAGTCTTTATTAATTTTTGATGCTTGACTCCTGCTTTCCTGCAGTGACACCTGTGCGATGCCGATGCTCACTGCACAGCAGCAGTTTCTAATTGAACAGGTGTTGTCAATTGTCAGTGCTGCAGCCGTGTCAGGGGAGGATGAGAAGCAGGTGATGCTCCTTCTCCTCGCCCCTTTTATTGCCCCTGGCTCTGACTCCTTGTGCTGCCCATTATGAGAGGAAGGAGGTGGTGTTTGGAGCGTGTTGTTTAACGGCGGGCAGGTTGAAAATTGCTCCGTCTATAATGCTGTCTGTAGAGTGCAGTGTCAAACCCAAGCTAGCAAGTGGTAGGTCTGTGGTGCACAAGCATCCCAGCATGTGCCTCCGTGAGAAATCAGTGCCTTTCCATCAAAGTGCTGCTGAAGGCTTGCCTGACCCTTGGGCAATTGGTGTATGTTAAATGTAGGTAAGAAGGTCAGGTAGGAACGTGGTGTGTGTTTATTGTATTCATGCACAAACATATATGTGTACATGTATCCATTATGTGTATACATGCTTGTTCCAACAGCTAGAGGGAAAGGCATTTTGTGGTTAAAAACCTAAGACAAAAGACACCAAAGTCAGTTTTATGATTTCGTTATTGTATTCAAATTTTAAGTTCTGTTTCTAAGTAACTGTTGTCTAAAGTCACTTCAGGATTTTGTGCTTCTGTGCCACACTTGAGAATTCTGGAGTGTTTAGGTCGTCAGGTTAAGTGGTACCAACTTTATTTTAGTGGAGGGGAAACAGCTGTCCTCTGAGTGTATGTAATTGGGGGGTGACTGTGTGCAACTGCTGAGATAATTGTGGGCTCCATTCTCTTTAGCGTTATAATAATGCTATCAGATGAGAAAATGAGTAATGGCCGTAATTATGAAGTGCCTAATAGTTGTGGTTGAACAACATAAAACACTTTCAGGAATTGGAGCTCCTTTTTTTTTCCCCTAAAAAGGAGTTTTAGGTAGCCATCTCTTATGGTTTCTGACCTTTCAGGCATCTCAAATTATGTATAGAAGGGGCAGTAAACTGTGTTCAATGTCTTAACTAATCTTCTCTAAATCTTGACAGCGAGTCTAGGAAAACTCTGAAAAACAAAAAAAAGATTACATTCCTTTGTCTACTTAAGGTTCTGGAATTTTAACTTTTTTTTTGTCTTTTTTTCACAAGTGTTAGCAGTGTGGAGTCATCCTACCTGTGCAAGAATTAAGATTTTGTAATATGTGTAAGTCATTGCCTGTCTCTCCCCCCAACACACACCCATGGTGTAAGCGTTAGCCCCAGCATTTCCCCTCTTTCCAGAACTCATCTGATGCAATGAGGAATGACAGTGGCAGTAAATATTCTCAAGCCTGTTACTAAACATTGTTCAAATTCCTTGGGGCACTGAAGAGAGAGATGAGGGTACTGACACCCTTGTATGTTTCTTTCGAGGCAATCTGCAAGTACCAGCCTCACTCTGATTCCCACCAGCAGAGGGAATTGAGGCTTTGCTGTTCTCAGCTGTCCTGCTTTCTCCTCCTTTTTGTGGAACATAAGCTTTTGTGCCCATTAAATCATGCTTTAAGTTACTGATCTTTGGTCCGTACTTCTCCAACTCTCTGAGCTCCCAGAACAACTTTCTGCTGCACCAAGGAATGCTCTGTTTGGAGTACGATCCCTACCAGCCAGGTGCTGAGTATTGGCAGGGTAATTGTTGCTACAGAGCAGAAGTTTGGTTCTGAAATTAACTGACAAGGCAGATTTGTCTGATTCAGAGAAGCTGTTGTGTGCCAGCATCTGCTCAGGAGGAGGCACGGGACCTGTAACCATCCATCTCTTGGTTACAAGGGATGAGGTGCAGAGCTGGGAAGGACTTGGAGTCATAAGACACACACAGAGACGTGCATGTGCTTCTTTCCCACTGCAGGAAGTACTTGATTGTTCTGTTGTCAGCATACAAACAGTCATTCATAGAATGCTAGGCTGGGTTTTACCTAGGGGTGTGCAAGGACTCTGGTGTTTGTCTCTCCTGCCCAAACGAGTTTAAGAAACTGAACTCATTTTCCTGTTGTCTTTTTTACTCCCTCTGCTGTGTACCTCCTGCTTTATTCTGGGGGCTTTCAGCTGCCTGGGAGGTCTCGGTCCATGCCCTCAATGTTTAGAGGGGAAGGAAAGGAAACGGGAGTGGTGTTAAATCAGGGCATTAAGACCTAAGCTGAGTAGAGAGCCCTGGCCAAGATCTCACCCAGTGATGAGAGCAGACTGGAGGCCTAATTTTCTATTTTCTGCATGGTGTGGAGTGTGTGGCTGTGTTGTTAATTATATGCTGGAATTATTACAGTTAGAAACAACTCCTGGAATAGCCTATGTAACTTGCTCTGGACCTGTATCTCTGGCTGGTTGTTAAAACACTGTTTATCAAGCGATAAGAGCTACATCTACTGATTGCCTGTCACACCCTTTTCCTGCTCAGGAATCTTAGTCAGTGGTATGTAGAATACTAATAGCTAAGAACCGATACTCAGGATTGGTTTTCCTTGGTTTTGTATTATATGTTTAGGAAGGAGAAGTTGAACACCAAGCTTTAATCCACAGATTCTAGGTTGGTATGTTTGTTTCATGTTGTTTTGGTTGCTGTATGTTCTGGTGAGCAGCAAAGAACAGCAAAATACAGCCCTCATGTACCCTTGATTTAAAGGATGGAATCTGGTTGTTTTGCACAGGTGAGGCCAATGACCTGTTTTCTTCTGAATTATTTCTTTCAAAAGGTGCCTGAAATACCTGTTTTCCACTATGCAAAATGTATATTCTCTCTCTTGTTGATGTTTTCAATCTTCCAGGGTAATTTGACACCCCAATCTCTGATCAAATCAATTTAATTCCAGACAGGTCTCCTCTAAGAATTTTTCGTATTTGCTCTCACCAAAGAGGAGAAACATCTCAAGTGAGCAGAACAGGAAATTAATTGCTGTGTCTCATTTATACTAGATTTTTGAAGCCTGGAGCCTCTGTGGGGAGAAAGAATGGGTAATCAGCTATTAATTTACCACTCCAAAAACTTGCCTTAAAGTACTAGCAGAGATGATAGAACCTCTTAGTTCAGCTACTTGACTAGGTTTGATTTTGTAATAAATTTCATTTAAATAGAGGAAGCATATATTATATATATATGCTTAATTTTACCAGGGCGAGTAAATTGTGCTTGATGGCTGAGGATTTACGTGCATGGCTTCTGCAAACGGAATTGGTGGTTGCTTGGAGACTCTGACTTTGCAAGCAGGAGCTTGCCCTGTGGCTTGGCTGCATGGATGGCAGTGTCCTGCCAGGGCCACCAAACCCTCACTGGCTGTCAGAGCGAGGGAATGACTGAGTACCGCTGTTCTCAGTAACCTTCCAGGCTAGGGCATCTTATCACACTTATCATAGCAGTCCACCTTGAGGCAGCAGCTTTGGGAGGTGAAATGTTCCACAGCCTTAACAAATCAAGTTTTCAGCCTCTGTGAGGAGAGGTGGAAAAAGAAACTAAAATTCTGCCCTCCTAGTGGCCTGCTGAAATCCTTGGGTACTATCCCGGTGTTGGAAATGACTGTAAAGAATAAGCGAAGATGTCAGATGTTAAAAATAATTATTTTAGATTTAAGTGGTCAAGGGAAGAGCTTCTTCTCACCATCTTAATTTTAAAATAAACATCTTAAAATGTGCCTAAAGAAACTGAAGTTATGAACGGATTTCTCTTGTTCTTGGTATGGCAAATAATGACTTCTGGCAGTGTTGGCTCTCCGTGTTTTTTGAAGTGTTGGCTGTAACCAGAGGGAACAATTTGGAAACTGATGGACCATTGGTTTGTTCTATTATGGCAGCTCTCCTTTGTTGCCATGCAAGATAATCAGCTTCTATCTTATCTTTGCGTGCCTGTACCTGGTTCAATTTACTTTGCCTTTGTATAAGTTTGGTTTAATCAGCAATGATTGTCATTGAGTTTGTTCGAATCCCAAGTTGTTTACATAAGCTTGGACTGGCCGGTGGTTGGGATTTGGAAGACTGGTCTCTGGAAACGGGCAAACTTGCAGAAGCATGGCTGCATGTGTGTGCACACAAAGATAGGAAGTGAGGGTAGATAGAATATTCCAACTGCCTGAATCAGGACTCACAGTAATCAATTATTAAAGGCAATGCAGTGTTTACACAGTGCTCTTTACATACATTACAGTGTGAGAAAAAAGCATAACTCCAACTTAAAATCCTGTTTTTCCCATGTTTCCAGATGTTCTGCAATCAGAAACCTACTGGTTCATACTTGTGTAAACTGTTGAGGAGAAAAAAAGATCCATAAAATATTTAGTGTTGCATGTGCTCACACATAACTTTTCTTTCAGACTGAAAAAAGTTGCAAACCAAAGTAGTGAGCTTTTGACATGAACATTTTCATGTTTAGAGATTTTCGTGGCTTGAAATCAGACTTTCAGATTGTTACTTCTCTTTTTAAAAAAGGAGACATAAATCCTCCAAGGTAAGCATGGCTTTTCTAAGTGGAAAGAAATATGACTTGATTGTGGTCATACTCTTTTTGCTGCTGTCAATAGCAGGAATACCCAGGTTTAGCTTTTTTTTGTCTCATCAAAACTGAGGTAGTTTAGTTGAAGCCAATTTTCAGTAGAGTAAACATCTTTGCAACCTAACACTGTGTATCTGTCAATGTATTTGGTAACAGTTTTATCTGAGAGGGAAGGGGATGGAAAGCCAACTTTGAGTATTCCCAGAAAGGAGGGAAGATCGTTTGCCTGCCCTTGTCATAGCTGGTTGTGCATTTAAACACACAGTTAAAATGCAAGTGTGCTCATGTTTAGGAGTTGCTGCTGCAGGGGCAGCCCTGTTTGCTGATTAGCCAGATACTGAAACTTGGGCTCTTGGCAGATTTGTGGATGCAGGGGAGACAAAGTGACCTAAGGGTTTTTCTGCTCCCTCCTTACCTGCACCACAGCCCCTAAGCCACAATATTGTGAGAAGGTGCCTCTTTGTGACCTCTGTGATTGAGGTGGTATTTGGGTTGGCCAGTACAGAGCTTCCCGCTCTTGCCCTGTTTCCCAATCTGTAACTTGTCAGAACTTTCATTTTTGCTGTGTGTTGTCTGGCTGTCTCGTGACTGAAACCAGTCCAATTTTGTGCCTTCAAGACCTTGAGTGTCTTGAGATCAGAAGAGATCCCAATTTCTCTCTCCCAGTGGGACAGTAGAAGTTCTTAGGTTAAGAAATGCAGATACAAATAACTGCGTAAGTGGCTAAAAAATGATTTTAAAAAATTATTACTAAGTAAAAATTATTACTATAATTACATTTACTTAGTAACTGACTGTCATCAGAAAGAAAAGCAGCGTGAGAACCCAGATCCTGTCAATGCCAACACTAGTAAATAGCGCCTGGAAGCCACTTTGGTGAAACCACCATCTTTACATTATTTGTCACATTCACTGATTGCTGCATGAAAATTATTGTGGAAAGGTATTTTGATTGTTGAATGGTTAGGTAATGAAAAGCTAGGTATCTTCTAACTAAAATGCCTTCTGAAGTTGCCTCTAGCAATAACTGGGAAATCCAATTTCTCTTCTGAAATGCATAGTTGGATATGGTTGGCTGCTTGAAAAAAAAATTCATTGAGTCAAGGAAGTTCTGTGGGGAGGAAAAAGACTTTATAATTGTACTGATGTTTAGGTTTTCTAATAACCAGTGGAAGCAGAAGACTGTAAACTGGCAAACAGTAATGCTCAGTGAAGACAGGATGTGTGCAGTGGAGAAATAAAGAGCTGTGAAATGCACACAGAGAAGTTGTGCATTTTTTTCAATTTTTTTGGGCAGGCTTTCCTGGGATAGGCCTTCTCTCTTTTCGTATCATCCTTCCAGTATGACATTTCAAATCCTTCTCTCATGTTTGCTTTCCTCCAGGAAAAGGATTATCCTACCCTTAAAAGTTGCAGATGAATGGTCTTAAGAAAACCAGTAAATTCAGTATTCTCATTTCTATGAGAATACTGTCAAATGGTTGGTCAGGCACTTCTGGCACACTTCCTTGCCCTGGCTCCTCAAGTGCCAGGGAAAAAAGCTTGCAAGGCTGTGTAGATAGGCCTCTTTCAAAACTTTCGTTGCAGCTGAATCAAGGCTAGAGTTGAGATTCAATTGCAGTGAACTAATTAGGCTGAGCTCCAAATGCCTGAGCGCTGGATGTGTTACAAACGGTGGTGCCAACATATGCTGCAGGGAGCTGTGCACAGGCACAGTGCTTAGCTGACTTTAAACTTGGCAGTACCTCATTAATTTGCTGTGTTAATAGATTGTTTAATGTGCATTAGTGGCTGAGCACAAAAGCTGTGAACACTTGCTCATTCAGTTCCAGATGGAAAATAGTGTCTTGTTGGGGGCAAGGTGTTTTCTGCCTGCCAACAAGAGGTCCAGCGTGTCTCAAATGTCTTGGAGGGTTGCCAGATGCAAATCAACCTGGTGGAGAGGCTGAGTTACAGCAGAATGCAGAGACTGGAGGTTTTAGGTGAGGTACTAACCCTCCTTATGCAGTCATGCTTCATCTGGCATAATGGCCTGTGAGAACCATTATAATACCAGTCATGGTAATGGGAGAGCACAGGCATTTGCATGCCTCTGCTTACAGGAGTAGTTGATGTATTTTTACCTCCTACCAGGAAGATATATATGTGAGAGTATATTTCTCTCTCTCTAATAACAGTGGAAGTATTCAATGCTTTAGTAATCCATTTTAATATTAATTTTACTGTATGTTTTTAGGCAGTGATTTTTTTTTTTTTAAATAGAAAATTCTAAAGCTGCTCTAAATCAAGAGTTTTCTCTGGGTTCCAGACTGTGCATCTGGAGGACCAGAGAGGTGCTTGGTGTGAGCTTTTCTGTTGTCTGACATGACCAGTTTTTGAGGCTATATGGACTTTCGTCTTCTTTTCCCTACTTCATGGTACAGAGTAGTAAGATAACAGCTATTTTCTGTGTTCAAGGAGCTGTAGGAAATTGCCCACAGTGCAAAGCAGGGCTTGAGTAAGCGTGTAAGTAGTTTAAAATAAAAAAAACCCTCCAACACCAGAACTCAATCAAAACCCCCAAAACAACAACAAAACCCCAAAATACTGTCCCACGTTTCCTAAATGGTAGTTTCCTTCCTTAACGACCACACTTTACAGCAGAAAACATGGAACCTGGAAACATTACAATAAAACATAGGCACAGGGGAAGCCAATGGTTTATTAAAGCTTAGTACAACCACTATAACAAAAGCCAGTTTTTTTTTCTCTGAGCTGCTTTAGTGTCAAAACTGCCAGTTGTGTGAAATAATGAACACACATTTGCCCAGAGCTGACTGAATCTCTTTTGAGTTTAAGAAAAAAATGTCTGGTAGTTTTTGCAAGGAATACATCAAGCACCAAGTCTGCAGCCTTGGAATTTTTTCCCTTTGAACGCCATAAACTGCCAAAAATATGAAATTATACTGCAGGTTGTTGAGTGGCCTTTAGATATTCCTAGCAAGGTGCCCAGAGTGGGCATTTTTATTTTTTCTCCTGTTCCTCACAATCAATGTGATGATTTAATATTTTATGAAAACTGTTAACCGCAGTCAAAATAAACCTAGGACAGGGCTTCTG
The DNA here is from genome assembly GCA_013398015.1 of Oreocharis arfaki. Lineage (NCBI taxonomy): Eukaryota > Metazoa > Chordata > Aves > Passeriformes > Paramythiidae > Oreocharis > Oreocharis arfaki. The sequence continues at coordinate 454,451 of VZRR01006868.1, read as the reverse complement.
GATCCTTTAAAGTTTCTTCTGCTTCTGCAAATATTGATGTGGGTCTTTGAATTTTGTATTAAAGCTCTCACTAGTAATATACATCTTACATGTGTTTTTCTAATGCCAGTGGACTTACGACAAATGACACATCATTTGTTATGTCCATGACAAATGGACTCATTTGACAACACAGTTTTGTCACATTTGTAATAGAAAACTGAATTTTTTACTCTTAACTATGAAATCCCTGTTTGCATTCTGCTGAGGTTATTTAAAAAGTAAGTGCTTTGTTGTATAACTACACTAGTGTTTACTTCAAATGAGAAATATACTGTCTTTAGTGAACTAAGATCTTGGAATAGTAGAAAAAAACTTTGTTTATCCTAACAAATTGTGCTCTTGATTATAATCTAATAATTTTACTCTTAACACATCCCCCCAAAAATAAAGTATACATTTTCTTTTGCAATAATAGGAAATATAATATATTTGTTGGAGTAATATTTGGTTTGATTTATAAGAATTTATCATAATGTGTTTGACTTAGCTATGTGAACAGCTATTTGCTTTCTAGTGGGAGCAATTAGTAAAGGTGAAAGGTAAGGACCAACTAGTAAAGAGAAAAACTTGCATATATTCATCTCTGAAATTAGGGCGATTAAAATTGCTTGCCAGGCATTGTGCACTGGATGTGTAGAAATAATTTTAAATTATTTTATTTGAAATCAGGCTTTTTTTTTCTCTGAAACACTTGCATCTTACAGTGCTAATTCTGTATCAACTTTTAGTTTGTCCAGGTGATTATTGCCTCTTGTCTCTAGTAAATACGTTAAATCACATAACATTTTTGAATGCACGTTTTTTGCCATCTCTACAGTAGTTTTGTTGTAGATTTCTAAAAATTAGTGGTCTTCCCTTTGTTGCTGCCTACTTGCATGTGTTTTAGACTGGGAAAGGACACAGGCTTGTCCCCTTTGTTTAGACCTGAGTGTGGTCACCCTTGTAATAAGCTGCTCACTGTCAGACAGCTGGAACTGATACAAGGAGACTGGGCAGGCTTGGATGTGTAGAAATACAGTGCTCAGAAATTGCTGCTTTCCTCTGCAAACCTACAATGAACTCCTGAAATCTCAGGGATACTTCTAAATTACTTCAATTTTTTACAATATGTTTTCATTGCAGTGCTAATATTGTGTACTTTTATGTGGGTTGGGGAGTAAAGAAAATTGGGTCACAGTTTGAGGAGAGAATGTAAATCACCCACCAGGTAACTTCCTTGGATTCTCTCCAAAGACACCAGGTTTAATAGCAGAGGCAAGGATTACAGACCTCTTGCTCATCCCTTGTACAACAAAGGCTGAGGTCCTCATAGTGAATATATTTTCTTTCTGCAGAGTAAGGAATTGCCTTCAAAGAATATATTTGTTCTTGCAGCTATTCCCTTCCTCATGTCACCTAAAAATGAGCTGGAATTGGCTGGAGTCTTCTTTTCCACAATAAACTGGAGGGCACCACAGCTGAAGTAAAGGTGCCTTGTCTCTTGTACGGATGTTGACAAGTAGAGCAAAGGAGAATGAATGCAGGAAATGGCTGCTGCTGCTAATCTCATTCTTACACCCTTCAAATGCCTGTGCCCAATTATTTGTGCAGGGCAGTGCAGAGAGGGGAAGAGACAAGAGCAAAGATCTTCCATCCTGTGGCTTCAAGGAGTAGAGAATGCCTTGTGCTAATCCTGTTAAGAATCAGTGGTGTTTGTATTCTGTACGATGGCTTTATCTGATCTTTACAAACTTCAGCAAATAAGTCCTGGTTTTTTTTCCCCTAATGTTCATCCTAAATAGATCTGGTTGAGGCTGATTGTTTTTCACCCCTATCTTAGAAGTCACTAAAATGTGGTCAAACCTGACAATGAGTAAATAACTAAACATGCATTGCTTTATTGTAGTGTGAGTAAACTTCATGTGATTGTATGCTGTTATCTTAGCCGTGACCCAGAAAGTACTGATAATTGGTTGTCTCAGCACTTCACTCAAAAGAAACCTGCTCACTTGATGTTTTCTGTGGCAACAGGTCATCCAGCACTCTAGCAGTAAGCTGAGTATCTTATTTCAACAGCATGTAAAGTATGACAGGCACAGACTTCTAAGTGTTACACATCATGTCAATTGTATGCCTTCATCGTTCTGCTCATTCAAAACAGCTCTTTGTAGACTTTATTTAATTTTATGACATGATGTTATCTGGGCAACTACATATTTGAACCACAGACATGAGAAAAACGCTACAAGAATGAGGGAGAAAACAGGGCTTTGACATCCTGCAGGTTTTGCAGCACATGCAAGGCGGGAATACTGTGTTGATGCTGACCCTTCTTGGGTTTGTCAATTGCTTATAGCACTCTGGTTTTCAGACACTGAGCTTCTCTCTTGATGATTTCTGTGGCAGTCTTTTGTTGTGTGGCTTCAGTAGAAAACGTTATGCATCCATCAAGTCTCACTGTAAAGTGGAACAGAGCAATTGAACTGACTGCAAAAACGTGGTGTACTATGAGAAGAGCATAATCTCTAGAAATTTTCAGTAGATTGTATCTGTAGGAGTAAAGGGACACCTGCTTATACCTCTTGCATGAAAGAGTAGAGATAACATTCAAGCAGGTTTTGATCCTAGCTGTTAGCCTGTGCTGAGGCTGTCTGCTTTTTCTGAGGAAGGTTTTCTGTCGGATGCCTTTCTCTTGAAAGATACAGCACTTGTTTCAGGAAACCTGTATATGATCTGTGTTTGTTGTTATTGAAATAATGTATGCAAAATGCCATGGGATCCTTTTCTTGAGGAATTCTGCTGGAAATTACTTGCTAAGTACTTTGAGGAAATCAGTCTGTTTATACAACGTGTGCTAGCAGTCAATGTGAACTGGTCAAAACCTGCAGCCATGTGTATCTTTAGTTTCCTCCGCCTCCCTGAAACAAGTGCAATCTGACGATGCTTCTGTCTGATTGCTAAAGTGAAGTGCTGTGTGTTCATTGGAATTGCAGTGTCTCTCCATCCCCCTCAAACACATCTGTTAGTTTGAAGCAGACTTCATTGTCACTGTTCTTTTCATATGGTGCCTCTTTTTGCCTGCTCCCCACCCTCCCCATGTCTCAGGCATTTCGGTGTGTAAAAGAGACTGTATTCTGTTGAATTTTAGTCACCGGTGGCTGTGAAATACCACAGCCGTGGGAAACTTCTGCAAGTTTAGGATAGGAACTGAAGGCAGAAATTAACTCAGTGGGAGTGAAGAATCCCACAGGCAGCAAATGATTAACCAGAATAAAATTTGGCTGCACCACTGAGATTAGCACATACCTTGTAAAATAAAACTGGTATTATAGGGCATGTCTTTTAAAAGGTATTTAGTAATTGAAATCTACTTTGAGTAAGTGGTTTTCCTGTATAGTTAGGATATGGCTTGGTAATGCAAGTAGTTTCTTCACTTTTTCTGTGATAAATGTAGGGAAGAATGACATGGTTTTTACAGGATAGTTGTAGGAACAACACTGCTGTTGCATTGCAAGGAAGATAAATAGTCACGGGAAAGCCAGGCAATGTGTGCCTTCATTCCCAAAGTGTAAATGTGACTGTTTTATAGTAATGAGCTGAAATAAGTTGGAACTCGTGGAATGAAATGGAGGAAAATAGCCTAGACAGTAAGGAATAAGGACCACCTGTAAATTCACTTCTTCCTCACAACTCCTCCAAATCGGTGTTACTGGCTGCCTCGTATCCCTTTATAGAAGAAGAGTGGACGAGACAAGCTCCATCAACATCCCGTGGACCTGAATGAAACCATGAGATTTACTGGCTGTAACCTTCTCTCCACTTCATATCTCTACCAAATTTGATACTAATCCAGATAGTTTTTAAGGATATGTCTCCACTGCTCTCTTAGACCTAGATGTGGGTTACAATTGAGCTGTGCCTGCTAGATCAGGCTGGATAAAACTGTGTTGAGCATGGAGGCAGAGGGAATGCACGTGCAAACCCTGAGCTTGCACCAGCTGACACGGTGTGAGCTGGGTCTGGCCCAAAAGCTCGGTAGCTGCAGCAGTGTAGGGTTGTGCCTGTGCTGGCAAAGGGCTTACTAGCGTAGGTAGGCACTAATAATCCTAGCTGGCACTGGGGCCAAAGCCTGACAGAGGTTGTGACTGCACCTAACTGGGTAGATACACTGCTATGTGCTACAGCACGATCTTCTAGAGCAGGGATCCTCGTGCCTTGTGTGTCCTTACGTCATCTAGTGCTGTGGGAATGTTTATGGCCTCTAGGATGGAGTGACAATACATGTAGGTAGCCAGGGTGTGCTTCTGAGTTTTCCCCTGCTACTGCTCTGGTACCTTGGAGCGCTTTGCTTTCAGCTCCCTTGGATAAGTGTGAATGCAGCGGCATCGGGGACTGGCTGACAGCTCTATCATAAGTAAGGTTTTTAGCCTTCTTACCCCCTGAGTCATAAGTTCAGTGGAAGTTGGAGGCTGTTTGTTCTAGATGTGGTAAATAACACAATCTGACTGCTCTCTCCTCTGGCACCCCGCGTCTAAAGCTGTTATCAGCATTGCTGTGGCATGTTTGATTTAGGAGCAAATTGGCACCTCTCTGACAAGTGCTGGAATGTCCCAGTCTGTCCTTGGGGTGTTGTTGGCATCTTTCACACCAATAAATCCCCATCAACAGCGGTGATCATGGGCAAACACCAGCCAAGTGCACAAAAGCACTTATCGCCTGCTAGGCTGTGCATTCATAAAAAGCAAAGCCATAAAAACCTCCAGTGGCTGGCAATTCCAGAGCTTTCTATTAGACTTGAAAAGAAGTCCTGAAGAACACAGGCTCCTTATCAGTTTTAATTGCTGGGCAGTGGAGGGCTGCCGTTTGTGTAAGGTCATCTGGTGTTAGCAGCTCTGACACTGTGTTGCAGAGATGTTTCTGGCCAGCAGCGCTCTGCTGAATGCAAAATTAAATTCTGCAGAAATCCTTTGTTTTCAGGAAGAACCCAGGTAGAACAATTGAATCCAACAGGCAAAGAAATGCAGAATGGAGTGTCGAGAACAGATTGACTGGAGGTGTGTAGGACAATGTGAAGATACTGCATTTTAGATAGTTGGGGTTTAGTAGTATAGATGTTGCTATATTGTAATTACATTTCATTGCTGTTGAAACTAGGTTCTATATTACCTAATCCATTTAGATTGCATTTTTCAGTGTTGCAGTAGTGCTTATGCATTTATACTATAAATAGAAAAACTTCTGAGTTGATGTACATTGAATGGTCCTGTATTCATGGCACACACTGTTAGCCAAAATTCATGCCACCTTTTAGGGAACTGGGCCACAGATAAAATCACTTTTAACAGTTGCATCAACATTTGCAGGTGGGTTTGCCTGCGAGATTTTTTTTTTTTGAAGTTAGCTTGGTGGATTTGAGCAGTCATCAGATTCCACGTGGGTCTACAACTGGATCAGTAGAAACTGGCAGATGTGCAGGTTTTTGAAATGCCAAGCAAGCATTTAAAATGCAATTAGAAGTGCATCTGAACTACTTTTAAACAAAATAGTAGTAAGAAAATTCCGTGGACTTGAGCTTGAAAATTACTCTGGGATTGCAACTTTAAAATAAGAAGCTGATATTAAATAATGTGTATTTTATGGCAGCTGCCATGGAGCAGATTGACAGCAGTTAGTTAATCAGGAGTAGCTGCAATGGAAACTACTTCTCTGATCTCAGGTCTAGTCCTTAAGCAGCAGATGTATCCCATCTATCTCTGCTATGGTTTTCACACATGGCTATGGAAGGTATGTTGGAATGTCCCCAGCTGACTTGGAATGAGACCTGAATTAACTTGCTTTCTGTAGCAGCTTGAAAGGCTTGAAGTGAGACTTGACCAGAAATATATGGTTCTAGGAGTGTGACTGTGGCTGTTTGCATTTAATGCTTCATCCTCTTGTTGAGATGGTCATGGGAGCCCCTTGTTTTGATGGGTAATTTCTTGGCAACTGCCAAAGGAATTGGGGAAGAGGAACAAAAATAATATGTAGAACAGTCCCGATGGCACGTAGAAGAACTGCTAATAAGACCATCCTCATTTTGGTGCCCCCCATGTAAATGTAGAGAATAGATACCATTGCCTCTCCTAGAAACTCCTACATTTCTGATAGGTGAAGCAGCAAAGAAAGGACAATTTTTCTATTTTTGTTATTGTTGTATGTGTATCTGTCTTCATTTGAAATTCTTTTTTTTTCAGCATTTTTGTTTCTCTATTTTGTGTGTGTGTCAACTTCTTTGGACTCTTGGGAGAGCAGTTGTGTATTAGATTAGGAAAAGCAGCAGTGAGAAGCTAGAGCAGTTGTTTACTTTATTTTTAAAAGTCTGTCCACCCTTGAAGTGGAAGGAAACTGCTTTTCCTTGTTGCCAGGATTTGTGTTGGTTTTGTTTTTTTCATTTTTTTTTCTATTCTCCTGCATGAGGAATTTCATAGTTGAAACTGTCTTGGCTTATGAAATGCTGAGCTGTTGATGTGTCTATAGTTAGCTTATGGAGAGGAATGCTCCTGCTGGAATAATGCATAGCTGAGCTATTGCTCGCTGGCTACTTGTGTGTGATTAAACAGGAGCAGGAGTCGATTTTCAAGTGGTCACCAGTTCAAGTCTTTTAATTCAGAGTATCCTGGCAGTGTTACTATGCTGCTGCCTTTGCTTAGATGGATGGGAGGTGTGGATTTTTCTTTACTGTTTCCTCGTATTTGTTAGCTTTTATTTTTCTCATGAAATAGGAAATGTTTACCTTTCAAGGAAAAAATCTTTCTAAGCATTCATGATTCCAGCCAGGGAATGGATTTGCAGTTTTGTCTACAGCAAGCAGTTCCTGTTACTCATGAAATGGGAGTGGCTTTTTAATAAAGGCACCAGATCTCTGCTATGCAATTACCATAAAATAACCAGTGCAGCAATTCTGTATTGTGAGCAGCTTGACAGCCAAATGCTTTTTGAATTGCTTGTAAGCTCTGATGTGGAAATAAATTCTGAAGAGCAAACTTTAATGCTTAATGCATGCCCTCTTTCTAGATTGGAAAATCTCTCCTTAACCCAGTGTGTAGTATAAATTCATCTACATACCCAGGCTTGTTAGCCAGGAGACTTGTTGGGAGTTCAAGGAGTATGAGCTCTGCAGAAGGTATGGTGCATGTAGTTATGAGTACCTATTTTGAATAATTGGGTGAACCAAGCACTTGGTTGGCACCAAGTGGAAGGCACCCAGTCTTTCAGGCCTGCAATGATATTAGATATTTGGTAATCTGCTTTGAGCCCAGCTGATCTTTTAAACAATTTTACTGTCAGGGTGCCTTTTTCTGTGTGTGTGGGCACTGCTTACCAAAAAACCACACTGCTGCATGGTGGAGGTTGCTAGGTACTAGGGCAATGCAAACAATAAATAATAGGGATCATGCTGGAGGGTTCTGAGGCAGTGTAATGTGAGACAGCCTCCACAGTAATTGCTCTTTCTTTGCTAGCCTCTAGCAGAACTATCTTTAAGGCTGGGACACATCCTTTCAAGACAGAGCGCAGTGCATGGAGTGAAAGGTATCATAAGCAACTAAAAAACATTAGCGGTGGATGGTTATGGAAGGAAGCTTGTTTGGTTCAGCTCAGCCCGGTGAGCTGAAGCCTGTGACCTGGGCAAGGTGTAGCCCTGCAGCCCAACAGCCCAACCACCAGGATGGGGCTGCTGAGAAACTCAGTTTCTGAGCTCTTCCACGGAGTTACGCAGGACAATCAGTTTTGCTTCCAGAGATTTTTTTTCTTTTTGTTTTAACTTGTATTTCAGTTTTAATTCTTCTCTATAGGTGCAAGTCTTGCTGGTTTCAGTGTGATACAGTGTTTGAAATGCTGAGTATTTAAAAAAAGAGTAATAAAAAATTGCTGTATAAGTGTTCATTCAGAGAGTACTTAAGCATACTTTATTCTCTGATTAGATGCGCACTCATTTGTTTTTCGTCATCTTGACCTGTGAGTCAAGGGCCTGCCAAGTGCACGTTTGCTCTGATTGTTAGGAGAAACAGGAGGAGCCAGAAAGCTGAGGAGAAATACAGAGTGAAGAAGGGGCAGAGGTTTGTGTAGTACGAGCTAAAGCAGTGAAGTTAAACAGATAAGTTATCAGTGTGGTGGTGAAATTAACCCAACATGTAGGTTATTAATGAAGAGCACTCCAAGCTCTCAAAACATTGTTGGCCAGATAACTGCATTAACACACTGGGAAGCACTCGTTTATCGTTCCTCCTTTACCATCCCCTTACGTGTTTCCACAGCATAGAAAGTCTCCAGTGTGTGATTAGAGGCTGAGGCAGGGGTGTAAAAGCTTGGGAAGCCTCCTTGGTGTTTGCTGAATGGAGCTACCACACCTAAAGACTGCTGTCTGCATTCTTCTGTAATCCTCTAGCTCCTGAGCTATTGAAAAGCTGTGATTTCAGGTGTGTGAAGGCTTTAATGAATCTATTACTATGTGGTTTGCTGGCAGGAACCATCTCTCTGGTAAGTCTAAAGTTTCAGTAAATAAGAGGCCTCAAAAATCAAGCTAACTCCTCCTCCAAGAAAAATATTCTGCCAAGGTTGACCTTAAAGAAGCCCAGAACCCACCATTAATTTTTGCCTGTACATTCTCTCACATCCCTTTAAAACATCCGTGCCCGTGTAGTACGGTGACTGTTTATTGATTTGCTGGTGACTGGGCATTGTGTGTCCTGTGTGCCCAGAATGGCACGTGTCTAACTTTTTCCTGGCTGGCAGAAGGTTTTCTTAATTCAGCTTGAATTCAGTGCTGTAAATTTCTGTGCTACCTGGCAGATAGATTTGCATGTGCATGAAATTGCAGTGGAACTCTTATTAGGTTGATCATAATCTGCCCTTCTCTCCCATTACATACATTTGAAAGCACCCTAAGCTTAAATTTGCTGTCTGCATCACTATGCCTTAGCTCCTTCTGTGTGTAAACAGTGTTTAAGTCCCTGTGTGAACTTACTGTTTGCTTTGTTCGAAAGAAAGTGCCCAGAAACAGAGGAAAGCAATGTATTTCCTTTTGGGTCAAACCAAAAATGGCTTTGGAACTCAATATGTATATGAAATACTATTAAATCAGGGATATTTTCCATTTTTTTTTACTTGAAAAACCACACGCTGAGGCAAAGATCAGATCCTTTGTGGTGCCTGATGCAACAAATGGCCAGGGGTTTGGTTTTTGGTGTGCTTTTGGGTCAGCAAAGCTTCAGGTGGTGATAACAAATGAACTTAAATGAACTACTACTTAAAGTAGTGGTTGCACTTTTGTATCTAGAATATAAATAATACATTATGTGTACTGGACAGATTTTCTAATTGATTTTTATGAACAGTGGATGACATTTTCATTGCTTCTTAGACAACACAGTTCTGCTGGCAATTAAAGATGTCCACGCACTTAGGAGTTTGGGGAAAAAAAGCCCATCCTGAACAACTTAAAGCCAAAATACTAAAGAGGAAAAATAAAAGAAGCATAAAACAAGGCAAACCCCTGAAGTCCTCACCTTTGTATTCACTGCTCGGCATTACAGCTGATACAGGAAAGTAACTGAATGTTTTAGTTTTTAATGGCTTCTCTAGTGCATATACTGGATATCGAGAATGTTCTGATTTTGCCACATAGTGATTTTTCTTGCCAGGCTGCATTGAGACTGAAATCATTAATGTTGTCAACTTAAATTTTGACAGTTAAAACCCTGAAGGTTACCTGTCATTGCGTAATCTTCAGGCATAATTTATTTATGGCATTTGTCTGGGATGATGGGAAACAATTGTGTTTTAAATCTAGTTTCAGGGTGTACAGTAGCTGAGGTGACAAAGTTGGAGGGAGGAAGGAAAACTTATATTGAAATAATCTAGGCTGAATGACTATGGCTTGTCATTCTTCAGGTACTTAGAGCCAGAACACCCTATTGAGGCTCTTGTACAGACAGTCTTGCTGATGGTGAAAATGGACTCAAAAACGTTAGATTATTTTAAAATATTTTTTTCTAGAATAACATAAAACCAGTCAGAGAAGCTAAATTATGTTGTGCCTACCTTTTGTTTTCTATTTTCAGCATCCATTTTTCTTTTAGGGGAGGGTACATTGGGAGAGAAAAGGAAAAGCAAGTAGAAATTCTAGCAGCCTTTGACTTGTGATGAGACCTTCTAGAACAATCTGCTCAGTTTAAGCAATTGTGAACTTTTCCCTGTATTAATGTAACAAGCAACACAAAATAAACGCATGCTAATGGTTGAAAAGCCAAAGGATAATTGTTCAACAATTGAAAATCATCTTTAGGTCAGTTGTACATACTTGTGCTCATCTCTTTGAAGAGCTTTGTTTATGCATTCAAGTTCAACTCTTGTGTCTTTCAGATCATGAACAACAACGACAAAAAAAACCCCAAAAACAACAAAACCCTATCCTCAAGAAAGACAAACTATAGAAAGACTTTTTTCTAGGTTTTTTAAAAAACGTATTTGGAACGTTTTTGCGGGGAGGTCAACAATAGTCAATTCTTCCTGAGACAAGTGGGATATTAAATGTGTTCTTCCCAAGGCTACTTTAGTGTTCAAGTCCTTTGTTATGTATTTTGTTCTGTGATGCCTAGAAGAGGACCTGATGACACAGAAATCCCACCTATCCTGAGCAAATACTGCAGTATTGCTTTGCAATCCCCCATTTCCTTCTTTTTTTGCAGTTGTTTCTTTCCTTAGAATCCTGAGTTCCTCGAAGGAGAGTGTATCTTTCTAATCTGGGTGTGCTTGAAGTATGTCTAGTTCAGTGGAGTCTCTGTGCTTTCTTGCCATCCTCTGTGGCAGCAAATGATTTATCATAGTTTATAAATGTCTTTTCAAATGACAGCAACAATGAGATGGTGTTTTGGGAAAGAAGCTACATTACTTGAGAAATGGATAAACTGTCCTTCAAAGATGCTCTGCTTGGTTTGGCACACCTGTTGTTCAGAATAACCTGTTGGTAGCATCTTTTGTTTAACAAGTGCTAGGCAGAAATGACAACAAAGAGTGGCCTTCATTACTCATCTGTTGTTGTGTTTAAACACAATATTCCAGGAATGAGTGAAGAATACGGATAGCAGTCACTCACTGAAAACAATTTCAGATGTCTTTTTTTCTGCTTTTTGCTGTGGTGGCTTCTAGGAACACTGATCATTTGCACCCATGTAGCACTTTAAAAAGCCCACCAAAAAGCAGAGCAAAACTACCAAAAAGAAACAAAAAAAAGAGGCAAAAGGTATCTAAGAACACTTAGAGCTAGCTGCCGTTCCTGGCAAGGCAGTCTGCATTAATAAGCTTGGCACTCATCATTTTATGGGTGTATTTTATTGTTTCTACATGTGCATTTGATTACCCAGAAGACCTTTAGTTTCCTGCCATCTCAAGGTGGAAAACCACAACAGTTATAACCATCAGTGTAATCGGACATGCAAACAGTGACCTTGAATGTGTTGGACTTGCTTCCTTGCCTGATTTGGGACCCGCTGGTAAAAAGCCATTCAAATAAAACACAAGTTTGAAAGCGGCGTGGGGATCAAGGGGAAACAATGTTACGAGCTGCACTTCACATATTTACAGTTAATGAGTTAATGTTGCAATTGTTGTGACGAAGGAACAAAGGCTGTTTGCGTCAAGAGTTCCCATGCTGTGTATTGAAACTGAGCGAGCAGAAGTCCTGTGTGTGAACAATAGCAGGTGGCCATAGGACGGGCTGTTCATCTGCTGCATGCTCATCAGGCTGGCTTGTTACGGACTGCTGTCAGCACACCTGGGAGGAAAGGATGTGTGGCATTCTGCAAATGGACGTGCTCTTGTGTTACTCTGTGAGTTTGCAGGGCTTTTTAAAATATCCTTTGCCCCTCGTAAGCATGGTGAGCTGTCTGCCATTTGCATCTGAAGACCTCAGAGCCCACTACAGCTGCCAGCATGCTGTGGAGTGATCCATGGTTGCTGTCTTTGCCAGTTCGCGACCACGGTGGATTGGTGTGTACTTGAGCCCATTCTTCTCCGAGCCACTGCGTGCACAGTGTCTTTGCAGCTGATAAATTGTGCAATAGAGGAGCTCACTTTGAGATGATGAGTTCTTCGACCTAGAATCAAAACTGCAATGAAGACAGCTTGAGAGACTGAATAAACAACATCACATCAAACAGACAAAACTAGATGAATTATTTTTGATTGTTTGAAAGTTGCATTAATTCCCCAGATATACTGGATATTGTTTCCAGAGATACCGAACAATGATCATTTGGGGGCACCCCCTTGGACTTTGTCTGCATATATTTAACCCATCTTGAAGACTACCTAACTCTAAAATATACTGTTAGAGAGCTAACTAAAATTCAAGGCAGACTGAAAACCTCCAAATAACTCCCCTGTTGAATATTCTCTTCTTGAAAATTTCTCCTTCCCACTTTTTTTTTTAAATTTTCATGGGCTATGAAAAATATAGTGAATTGGACATTTTCCCAAGTTTGCTTGTTCCTTTTGCAGCTGTAACAGATCAGGAGAAAAAAAGGAAAAAAGTGAGTTGAGAAGACTAGAAAATGGTGAGGGAGAAAAGAACATTACCACCAACCTTTTCCCCCTAAAGTTATGGCAGAGACAGAATTAAAATTCCACAGCTTTTTGGGAAAAGCTGCAGTCTCTTGGATAGGATTTGATCGCAGTGTGTGGTGGAGTATCTCAAAATGTGACAGAGGCAGACGCGGGAAGCCTGGAAACTGAGCTACTCTTTTTAAGACCTTTAGGTAGCATCTGCTGCCAAAGGAGTGTGTGTTGGAACGTTTGTGGCCTGACAGTAACCAGGCTGGTCTTCTCTGGAAGAGTAACTGGTAGTTGGGAAATTCTTGATGCAATTTTTTTAACCCCTGCAAGTTACCTGACAAGTCTGTCCTGTTTAGTCTCAGGCAGTTTGTGAGGCCTGCTGGTTAAAGCACGTTATATTGACTCTCTTTTCTTTAGTCTGAAGTATGGTCTCATTTTTAAGTGTACTTTTTGTTTTTTTACTTTTTATCCCCCCCCCTGAAGTTTCAGTGTAGCAGTTAGTGTGATAGGTCACCATCAACAAATGATGTCTCTCCTAAGAAAAATATCAAGCCACTTAATGCATACTTTTTCTTTTCTGGTCCCTATGAGGACTGACAAAGACTGTTTCACATGGGAAGAACAAGGGAGTGACTGGCACTTCTGCACTATATTTGTGTTGGGCTTGTGGACAAAAGTAACAGAACCAGTGACTTTATTCTCATACTAAATATAATGGACTCATTCATGTAGAGGTTTCTCTCCTGGTGGACATAAATTTCCTTTACCAATTCCCAGAATCTGTGGGAAAAGACTGTTAGGATTCTGTGGGACCTGACTGACTTCATCAGTCTTGCACCCTGAATCCTCTGCATCTTTCATGCTAAAAAACGTTAGAAGTTGCAAAATGCCGACAGGGATCGTTCCGGCTGACAGTCTTCCGTGGTGAGTGATAAGTCACTCACAGGATTCCTCCGGATGTTTGATTTGAAGGGAGGAGCTGTTGTATCTTTCTCCTTTATTTTTGCATTCGTGGAATCCTGTTCTGTGCCATCTCACCCCAGAGGTATGAAACAACAGGATTTCATTCCTTTAGAAATGAGAAGATTAGGCGGGTCTAGTTGGAGAAGGATGAGGAAGGGGCTGCCTGTCCTTAGCATGGAAAATTTTTACCTCTCACTTAAATCTTCCTCTGAACTGTATAGAACCAGACAAGGATGTTCAAGTCTATTCTCGGTCAAAGCCCAGGAAACTTGTGAATCTTTTTTGCTTGCATTTCTTTAGAAAGTATGCTGTGAACTTTATATCCTGAAGAGGCAGTTTCCAGATGGTTTCAGACAGATGAATTTTGTGATGCAAGGGATTTCCTTTTTCCTGATTGCTCCATTGTTGGCTTCTTGCCCTCATGTCTGTGGCTTGGTGGATGTACTTTTGCGGGTGAACTTCCAGCGAAGTTGATTGAGTGCAGTTTGTGGCAGTCTTAGCTACAGCAGGACTCTGGAAATAGGGGTGTAGGTTGTGACTTTTTCAGCTGTAGCATAGAGAAAAGTCTCTGCTGTATTCTTTTATTTTGGCCGTTTTGAAGATGGGTGTGACATTTATCTTTTTCCAGCTGTCAGGGGGCTCTTTTCCCTCAGAGTGACAAATCACAGTGACACAGACCATCTCTCTCAGGACCCTCAGATTCAACGTGTCTGGTCCCATGTCCTGGTATAGGGTGAGTTCTCTCAAGTCATCCCTAGCTCAATCTGGTTTTCTTCCAGGTAGTATCTCCTCTTCCAGTAGGTATCTCCTCCTTGAACCTTGCATCCGGGCACAGAGGTCAGGGAGATGTTGCTGGTGGAGTCTGAGGCAAAGAGGGCATTGGATGCCTTGGCCTTCTCTGTCTCTATGCAATCAAATCCCCCACTCCACTGAGCAATAGGCCTGTGTTTCCCTTTTTTAGTCTTTTGCTACTGATGTAGCAGCAGAAGCTCTTCTGGATGCCCTTGGCATTGCATCCAAGTTCCAACTCTAGCCAAGCTTTGGGAGCTTGTGGCCCCTGGTGTTCAAAAGCTGTCTCCTGTCCAAGCAGTAACCAGACCTGACCCTGTCTAGTTTCCAAGGCTGCTGACACCCTCTAGTGTGCTGAGGGTGATGTCATGATGTGACAATGGACCACTAGAGGTAAAACTTCAGGAACATTCTGTGATTTCAGAGAATAAAATAACCTCACCACTTCTAAAGGAAGTGTGTGTCTGCATATTCTTGTGCTGTGGTTTCCCATTTAGGCTCTGTGCAGTTCCACAAACCAAGGTGTCTTTCACCTTCCAAGACCAGAGGTGTGTAGCTGAGAAGAGATAAATTTTGACTTTGGACACTGATCCATAAGTTTTAACATGGGTTTAGAGGTATACAGTAATTTCCTGTGAGCTTAATTTTTGATGGAAGAAATGGTATGGATAAAGCTTTTAATCCTGCTTTTCTTCTATCCTTAAACACATAACAAATGTAGCTTTTAACTTCATTCTGAATGATGACGAGGCAGTGGCTAATTGTTCTGTACTGGTGCTACACGATTTGGTAACGACTTAGAATGCTGTATTATCATACACTGAAATGATTGCAAGTCACTCTCTCTTTGTATGGTGTGCACTAATACCTGTGAATCTGCATTTGTATTGCTCTGGATTAAAGATGGTTTTATTGCTGACTTGGGTAAAATATCTGCACTGGAGCCACAGCTTTAGGTTCTCTCCTTTGTTCCCCTTCCCCCAGTATAAAATTGGAAACCCAAATCTTCGTGTCCTTCGCATGAAGTAAAACACCTTTGATATTTCACGCTCACACTTGATTTCTTGTGTACCTATTACAGCTCTGAAGATCTTGGCACTCTGGATGTCTTTGGGCTTGATCACTGCTCAAATGCTCATTTCCTCATTGCCAAGTTCCACAACTTGTTCAGTGTTAACAAGGCCAGAAAGAAATACTGGAAGATTTGCCTATCATGACATTTGAAAGGTCACACAGGTTTGTAATAAGCAAATGAAGCCTCAGCAGATGTTTGCTGCCTTATAATAGGTAGAAATTAATTTATCTCAGTGGAGAATGCTCATGTGAGGACTTGTCTTGCTGCAGAGACTGAGTGGTGCAAAGAGATCTGTGTGTGTGCCCGCTGCAGTGGTGTGACTCCTCATCTATGTGCAAGCAGAGATCCCTGCTTACACAAAATCCTGAATCAAACAATGGGCTTGTGTGCAAAATTATGTGCATAATTATTACCCTCTTGGTATTTGGGAAGTTACTGGAATAGAAACAGTTTCTTCAAAGAATGGTGCATTTCAACCCTTTGTTAGTTAAATCTCAATGTGTTTATAAAGCAACAGATCACCTGGCTACGGTGCTACAAGCTTGTCTTTGATAGGAAACACTGATTCTTCCCTAATGCTCAAGATTTTTATATGGGGTTTTATCTTCAATACAGATTCGTATTTTTCTAGTATAAGATGCAAGGAGTGATAGAGGGTTCTGGGTCCCTTTTGGCACATGAAACTTAGATAAGTTATTGCCATCTCGTATTTGAGTTACTATTTTGTTTTATCTTTGGCAAAAGCAGCCTTGCTCTGCTTGTAAACATACATGCTGATGCTATGAAGCACTTCATTCCTTGGTTGTTTTTTTTTTAATTGGATGATTTTGCCCTTTTTCTGTTCTTTTATCATTACCAGTGGTCTCTCCCTTGCAGTTAGTCTCAGGTATAAGCTAGATGACTTTGGTTTTTAAGGCCTTTAGCATATCCACTCTGTGTAATTTTGTCAATGCCATAAGGCCAACTTAAGGACTCTTACCAAGTTTTCTTCTTTCCATCCTTTGAGTGAAATTATCAAGCAAATACTTTCTCCCCATAATTATGAGTGACTCTCTGTTAGCTTCCTCTAAAAGATGCAAATTTCTTACTACTTAAGCACCTATGTAGTTTGTCATGACAGGAAGATACAGAGATGGCTGTTAAAAATGAAGGTGGGAGTCTCTGGCATGGCCAAAGCAGTTTCAGTCTTCATCCCACATCCTCCCTGCCCCTCGGGCAGGATGTGTCCCCTTTGCCAAGGTGGGGTATGCAGAGGTTGCCTTCTCCATAGGGAGCCCTTCCTTAGAAGACAAGAGAGCACCAGGGATACATATGGATTGGGTCAGGGTCTTTCTTGACAGTGGTCCCAGTTTTTCAGACCTTCCCCCTTGAGCTGGCTGACCAGCAGGGTGCTCAGCGTTGGGCGCCAGGGGAGGTGTCCAACAGGCAGGTGGGTCTGCTGGATTTGTTGGCATGTGGCAGCTTTGTCCCTTCTGCTCTGACAGCATCTACAGTGTCTGTGCCTAGGCTTGGTGGTGGCTCTGCTGGAACTGGGGAAGGGCTCAGTGGTGCTGACTTACATTTAAGTCACACTGGGCAAAGACAGAAGGCTGCTCTCCCCTTGCCTGCTGGCTTCTTGAGTGCAAAGAGCTGGCCCAGCCATGTGAAACTCGCTCTTGGAAGCCAGATCCTTGGGGATCTATCTTCAGCTCTGCATCACACGTGCTACATGACCTTGTACAAGTCACCTAATGTCCCCACTGTTCTTTTTTTTTATTGCTAGCAAATGAAGATAATTGCTCCATGGGTCACTGCAGGGGAAGTTTGCATGTACTTAGGAAGTAGAAAGTAGCTGGTGTCCACTTTTTTTCTCTTTTTCATTGTTAACCTGACCAAAGCACGTGCTCTGTGCCTGCAGACTTGCAATACACAGCATGCAGTGTGCTTTCAGTAAAAGTCAGTCTGGAAGAGCAAGGGAACTGTCTGAGTTCAGAGAGAATATTGGGGTAGAAGTTATGCAGAACTTTAATTTCTTAGTTCGTAACATATTTTTGAAGTCTCGGACTTTAATGCATAACAAGTTCGTAGCTGGCGAATGAGAAGGTGGTGGAATTTAAGGCAAAAGCAGACTAAGAGAACTAGATACTACTGAACTTATTTAAAACTTGTGCCCAGAGAAATTATGGACGCCCCATCCCTGGCAGTGTTCAAGGCCAGGCTGGATGGGGCTCTGAGCAACCTGGTCTAGCGGAAGATGTCCCTGCCCATGGCAGAGGGTTGGAACTGGGTGATCTTTAAGGATAAAAAATCAAAAAGTTAGAATCTGATTTCTTTTTATTAAGTTAGACAGCAAGTTCATTAATCAGCACATCTCCTTGGGTCCAAGCACAACTTCCCTGCATACAAAGGAAGGCCGATTTGATTTTTCAGCTGTTATTAGTGAAATGCTTTCTGAAGGGGTTGATTTAAGGAAGGCATTTGCATGTGAGGTCTGAAAGTCCCATTTCAGAATGCAGTTATTTTAAACCAGAACAAATTGCTTTTTGAGCACTGAACTCTTTCGTGTTCTTGTAGGGGAAACCATTACTAAGTTTCTTAAAAGGGCTTTAACACAAGTAACTTTGGAAGTGTGTGAGTAATGATATGTATTGAAATATGTGCTCTACCCTGCTTCTGACCTTCTACTACTGGGAAATGTCTGCCTAAAGTACTTTCTCCAATGATTTGAAGTTTTTTAATGACAATGGAAGAAGCTTTTGAAAAGCTGTGCAGCAATGTAACCATAAAACATAGAAATAATGTCCTTGGAAAAATTTACCTTTAAAAAATAAATGCCCTTTTAAGTGATCACAACTTTTGACCAGATTTACTTCTGCGTATTGATTTGTGTTCTTAACTAACTAACAAAATTTTAAAAAGCTTTTACTCCTTTTTCATCATCCTTTTGATGAAACAACTGTGCATTCTTAAATGCATCAGTAGCAGCAGACCTCGCTGGAGCTGGGGTTCAGAAAGCTGGTGTGTGCAGAAAGCTGCTGGGAATGGCACTCGTCGTGCGTGAGCTGTGCTGAGCCTTGCTGTTGCTTTAGGGCCATCTGCTGGAGTCCTCCCTCAGGAACCTCATTTCTCCCACACCTGTGTTTCTCCAGACAGACATAATTTGTTTCTCCAGTGAACCTTTTTTCCCCCCGACTCTTATGAATGCTTGACTTGAGGCACTTTCCATCCCCAAACTGTTCCTGTGCTCCTGTCTCTTAACTGTGGGAGGGAGCAGCTGCAATTTATCTGACAATTTACTTTTAGGTAAAGGAGTCAGTCTCAAAAAAAAATATAACCTTTCTAACAGGGGATTTTAATTGGTTAAAAAGGAACCTGTTTCTGGAACTCTCCACTGTGGGAGTGATAATATTATTTTAACTTATGCTAAAGTGGCTGAGGTGGATGAGAAACATCTCTGCCAACTTGAGCAAGGCACAAAAGCTTCATAGATCACTATTAAAAGTTCAGGGATTGTTGTTTCAGATAAAGAAGCTTCTCACTGTTCAGAATAATTGTGGGGTTATTTGTTTGGTTTGTTTTTGATTTTTTGTGTTGAAGTCAGTATTTTGAGGAAGTTCGGTGCTCAAACATAAATACTTTGTTTGCTGGTGTGCCCCACTTTTTATGGATCTGCAATTCTAGATTTGTCTGAGCTCAAATGTAGGTCTGGAGCCAGAGTCATATTAAAATAATATTTTTTTTTTATTACAAATACTGTTCTCCCACAGGACTGTGTCAGAGATGGATGATGTGAAATTGCATTTTCTTCCCAGTTAAGAATTGATTAGGGTATCTCAGAGTAGCATTACTTTATTTTGGCATTTGTTGAGCAATGAGAAATAGTATATAAAAATAAATCTGGAAAACATTAGGTTTGCAAATTAGTTGTCCTTAGGTCCATTTTTTTTTTTTTTTTTAATTTGAGACCAGCGGTCCTGTCTTTTAAAAAAGTGATTATTTTATGTGAAAGACATGTTGGTATTTACTTTTTTCCTTACTTTTTTTTATGGCTGTGGCCCTTGGAGCAGCAGATAGTCAAAATGTGTGTCACCATCTACTGTACTTACCTAAGAAACATTAAAAAAAAATATAAATAATGTCTAAGAAGCATAAAAGCATGAGGATTTCATTGGTTCTGAGCTTCTGACGTTCAGGGTTGCTTTAGGTGAAAGTCACACGCAGACTGCGTAGAGCAGGAATCTGCCCAACAATTCCTTGGAGAAGGAAAAAAGGAGTACATAGATTAAGAAAGCTCCCTTCCACACTTTTTTTTTTTTTACCCTTTTAATTAAGCGTATCCTGTCGGCTGGACAAGAAATTAATTTGCTCCATCAGATTATGAAACAAATGTTATGTGCTATGCACATTAGAGATACTTTGTTATTTTCCCCATTCTGCTGCCAAAGACTTTCCAAGTAGAACAATGCTTTTGTTTGTACTGACGAAGGTGAAACTGCAGAGAAAAGTATTCTCCAATGGCACAGGTGCCGTTTCAATAATGGCTGTAATCAAACTGTGTCCTTCAGGCTTACTCTGCACTGATGACTTTGGTGTTCCTCAGTCTTCTGCAGCTTTTGAAGTGCTTTGTATCTTTTAAAAACAGAATTAACCATTGCAGGTCGGGTGTTAACACTGATAAACAGAAAGAGTGACCCCTCTGACCCCTCTGTCTCCAATTAGTACTGAAGACTTCAAGGAAATTAAGCTTTTTTTCCAAGAAAAAAAGCCCTCTTGATGGTCAGGCCTGAAATGCTGAACTCCATAGAATTTAGCCTGTTCTGAAAAAAATTCCATTAAAAATGACATTGTGCTTTAATCTGGGCAAGACTGTTTCTAGAATAATTTGTAAATGAGAAGTGAGTATTTCATTAAAGCTGCAGTTTCAAAAGGGAGGTAAACTATTTTTATCTTTTGACATTTTCTTTTATTTGTCTTGTGACTTGCAAGGTGACTAGTTTGTCCTCCATATCACTATTTTTGCCTCCTTTTAGTTACTGTGAAATTTGTCAGTTAGCATAGAATAAGGATCCTGAATCTTCCACTTGACTAACGTTGTAGTTCATAAATTCTCTAGGGATTGATTGGTCAGAAACAATTAGTATCTGTTACTTGAACTACATGTTCAAAAGGGATCAGTGCTTTTAAGTTGAAAATCTATTAAAAAGAATAATGGCTGAGTTCTTGGATGAAGAACACACCTGCAAACCTGATTCTTACACTGAAGGATTTTATGGATTACTTCATGCATGTGAAGTGTAATGGTTTAATTATGTTGCAATTTCAGAAGTGCCTTCAAAATTTTAAACTGCTTTTAATAGCTTTTGTTATAACTTTACAAATCCTTGTTTTTTAAGAAGCAAAGCAGAAAATTCGATGTTCTTGATGGGTGTTTCACTCTGCTTCTTTCAGCTCTGCTTTTTTCTCTCTCAGTGCAGTGCTATCAGAATCTACGGGCTGTGCTTCTAAACAATAAATTCCCGTGACTGAGAAGTAAGCTGGTAGAATTAGTAAACCCCCTGAAGCAAATGACTACCAGAGAATTTCTTATTGATCATCATGGCTGGCAGCCAGTTGTGCAGGTGGAAGGACGTACATTAGGGCAGTGTCACAGAGGTGGCTGAACTTGACCCCATGGTTTCCTTAGGGGTTTGGATGCTGCTGTAACCTTGCTAATACTCCTTTGAAATGGCTGGTGGTTTAGGGCCAAGAGCAGTATCTTGCAGCATAATTTTGCCATGAGGTCACATGTTACTCGAATGGATGTTGTTAATATGTTGGCGGATCATATCAATACATTTTAGACACATTCTAAACGTTCACTTGAAATGTCAGCTTAATCTCAAGGGCACTGACCTCTGACAGAAAGTCATAGTTTGATATTTCCTGGTAGTTTAGCCATGAAATTATGACTTCCAGAAGAGAACCCTTCAAGGTCTGCTTCTCATCAAGCCTTGCCCCCTTGTAGTTAGCTTTATGTGTTACAAATTTATGTTTATTATCGTTCATTGCACAGCACCACGTATGAAAGTACATACATAGAAATATTGGAACTGTAGAAAGGGATATGCAGAAAATAAATGTGTTACTGTTTAATGCCCTAAATTTTTCTGCTATTTATAAAACCTAAAGGAGGTGGAATTATGGTATTCTTTTGAGTCCTAAATTTGTGTAATTTAGTATTTTTGATATCCTAATGTTGTAAATGTACTGCGTGCTTTCCTCCATGTAATTGAAACTATTTAATATTCAAGCTTTTATGTATGATGTTGGGCCTCGCAAGGTGAACGATAAACTGGAATTTCATTTATCATTCAAGTCAATGTGCAAAACAATTGTTTTGCCTCTTTCTGATTTCTACCACTGTTTTCAGAAATGTATTGCATGCTGTTAGCAAGCTCTTGTTATGTACAGTTTGAATGCCCCAGTAAGAGCTGTAATACGAATAATTATATGTCTGTATTAACCCTGGAATGGCAGGTGATGCAGTGTGCTCTCGGGCACTGGACTTTTGCTTCCTCATGCTGTTTTGCGATGATATATCAGCAGTATGGTACTATGTAGTAGCTAATTAAGCTCCTATGGTAGCTTTCCCCTCCCGAGGCTGTGGCCTTCATCTGTGCCACAAAATGTTATCATCTCTCAAGTCTTTTTTCAGCAATGAATTTTGATAAATCCTTGTTCTGGAAGTTACCTGACAGAATATGAGATTTTGCTGCAAGATAAATAGGGTTTCTTTTTCCTGCAGCATCAAAAAAGCATTCCCAGAAATGCTGAGATGCCTCGTGGCTTTTGGAGTTGGAAGGGTGTGGGCAGGTGAAAAGTAAAGTGTGTGTCTGGCAGCTGGGGGGCTATTACCTACAGCAGAGTTGGTTGTCCAGTTAATAGCTGATTATATTTCTTTTTATGTTACATCGATCCACTGTATTCCTGATTAGGACCTCTTCCTGTAAGGTTTGGTGTATGAAGCATCTAACATCTGTTAATTACTTCATCTTAACTTCTCTTACAAGGAGCTTCTTTGCTAGTTGAATGTTCAAGTTTGAAGTCCTGTTTTCAAACATGTTTTGATCGCTAAACCACCTTGAAATGCCTCTTGGATGCAGGCCTCAGAACTGATTATAACTTTATTGAACCATTTTCCCTTAATGTTACCTTTTTTAATTCAGAGCAGGTGAGTTCAAATGATACAGCGGAATTTTTAGCCTTGTGATAGACAATTGGAATTTCCACGAACAGCTAACTTGACTGCTGGAATAATGGAAATAACTTTCCTCATAATTTTCAGCCTGGAGAACTGTCTATTGCGTGGTGAGAGCACAAAGCTAAAGCTCTTTAAACATAGCATAGATTTCACTTTGGAAACTTAATCTGTTTAGGCTTTTTTGAGGAAATGGAGTATTGAGCATTCCTGTATTTCATGGCACGTATTTATAGAGATTTTTGTATTTACAGAAAGGCTCTGTCACCATAAAATTAAAAGCTGCCTGCGGCTTTCTAGACTCTCTTCATTCTTTTCTTCCAGGGGCACTTGAACTTTCCATCATGCTTAAAGCAAACTAAGAAGTCAAGTTGCCATAGCTTTCAAGCGTCACGTCTTTCCCTCAGCAAATACTTTCTCTCCCCTGGAAATGGAAATACGTCTGTTTGCTGAATTCCTCTGCTTTCACCTTAGGAATGTTAACCTATCATGTAGTTTCTATTCCTTATTCCTAAGCTGTAATACGTTAAGGGTGCTGTGTTTCTACCCCCAGCGCCCCTAGAAAAGTGCAGCTGAGAGCTGAATGTGGAAAAGCTCAAAAGACGATGACAAGACTGATTTCTGTGAAAGTATCTGTCAACTATACCTTTAAATAATTAAAGCAAGAGGGTCATAATGAAAACCCTGGTGAGAGCACTTATCCCAGCTTCAGATCTTTCTCACGGTCTTCATCTTACTTGCCAGCGCTCATAAAAGTGCCTTTCAGACACACTGGTTTTAGCAGAAGGGAGCTCAAAAAGGCATTTGGGGGGATCAGGTGAGGAGGTAGGCCAGAGTTGCTCAGGTCTGGTATCACTTTTGTGGCATTTGGAATAAATCAAATTAAGTATCTCTCCAGGTCAGTAGCTCGAGCTATGATTACTTCTTTCCCATTTGTATATTTATCTATCTGTCGATTTTTAGTCCCCTTCACTGTTACGCTCTATTCACAACTAAAAAGTAAAGGATGCTGTCAAAAATATCAGTATTGCTTCCCTGTCATGGAGGGGGTTTTAGAGAGCTAGAAATGTGGGTATTTCTTTATGAAAGGAACATTTAGAACCATAGCCGTGATGATGGGTACTGCTGTACAATTAGCATCCAACTTTCCATGCACTAGTACATCAGGTGTACAAGGCTGTGGCATAGTGCCTTTCTTCTTTGGTGTAGAGGCAATGTTTCCTTTCTTCTGCCTTGCTTTCCTTCTTTGGGGCAGGATACTTACTCACTTGGCTGCCTGCAGTGTCCGGGAGCTGCTCCCTAAGGAAGAAGTCTGTGAGCTGAAAAGTTGACCAAGTCTACTTTTCTGCAGCGTTGTAAGATCCATATGCTTTAGAAGTCACAGTACAATGTTCTCTGATCTGTAATGGGGGAGGCAAAGTGATTTGTAGCAGTACTGCTGGGATGAAAGTAAATAATAGGGAAAAAAAACAACCAAAAAACCAGGTAATACATAGAGCTCTTGAATTGCTTTGCCAGATGAAGCTAGCGAAGTTCCATTCAGCCAGTCCAAACAAGTGAAACCATTGGAAGTAAATATTGTTACTTGTTTAAAGAGATATTATGTATTTAAGGAACGTAATTGTTGAAAGTATTTATTTTTAAAAAGAGTATTTTATTTAGAAAGATTTATTTAATTTATGTTTGATAACTGCAGAACAGAGGAATAGTCTAGTCTTGGCAATTTTTAAGAAGCTGCACTTAATAGTCTGAGAACTTTTAGTAATTTTCTTTTAATATTTGGATACTAAATTATAGACCCACTGTATAAAACTCCAACTACAAAACAAGTTTTACTTGTATTGTGGCACTCAGTTACTAGAACATTTTTCTTCTCCCTCATTGAAAGAACACATTTCCAGAACTGGCTGATAAAAAATGACATGTTTTTCCCTAGTTAAGCCCGATGTAAAGAAAACTGCAAAAATTCTTTTGAGTTCCAGTATTGGGTGATGCGCTCACTGCGCATGTGAACTCACCCCTTCCATGGCTGTCATGTTGCCGTGTTGGGTTTTCATGTTGATGATGAGGCACATTGGAACCTTGTTGTGAACTATCTGGGGAGTGCTGATAAATTTTCTGCAGTCCAGTGGTTCACATCTCTTGGTCATGCCCTTGTTTTAAATGTAGCATATTCATTTTCCACTTCCTTGCACAGTACCTGTCATCTTTTTGCTGTGAATCCATGCCTGTTCTCAAAGGAACCACTACCTCATTGCAGGATGCAATAACACTGTTTTTTGTGAGTAGTTAACCTTTCCTCTTGAAGCATCTTGACGTCTGGTTTGTATTTCTACTGCAGTCATACCCTTTGCCAAGGCCTTACAGGCCTTTCCTGCAATAATTCTAGTGCTGTATCCTAAATGACTTTTGATTCATTGTGTGCTTTGGTACACTGCCCATAATTTAAATCATTTTTACAGACTTTAACCTCCCAGAAGAGCCAGGTAAGTGTGATAGAAGCCTTGCCTATTTAGCTGTATAGTTAACTAATTTTTCGTGGTGTCAGACTACCCTCTATTGTATATGATCTTTCTTGTACAATGAAGCTGCTTTCTCACCCAGGAGCCAGAAGACAGCATTTCTTTGACAAGGAGTCGTGGAGCTGGTTAAAAATTATGCCATTGTTTCCTTCAGGAAGCACCAACCATACTTTGCCTTAGGAGCTGGAACAAATACATATTAACAGGAAGCTCCATCTGATAGCCCTAAGCTAACACAAACAGAGCATTCGCACTTCGTCTGTGGAAGGGTTTTTGATGGCAAGTGACAGCTGAGAGCAGTGACCTGTCTACGAGCTTGACCCATGTTGGACATAACAGAGAGGAAGCGTGTGTTGGACAGGAAACTGTTGTAGCCAGTTCCTGGAGGGAATCATGCTTCTCTGCATGGATGTGAGTGTACTTCCCCTTCTGCTGAGCATCCTCCTGCCACAGAGGAGCTGGAAGATGGGGAGGGGCTGTACCCCTCCTTCCTTCCCCTGCCTCCAAAACAAAACAGAAAAAGAAAAGACAAATCCTTAGAGGAAAACCATGCAAAGAGCCTGCATGGCCAGAGATTTAAATCCCTATTTTAATTTTTTTTTTTTTATTGGCCCTAAGTTACTTTCTTGTGTACTTATTCTTTTTTAAGCTTGTTTGATCTTCAGGTATGGTTTGTGTAGGTTGCTGGTCTCTTAACTCCTTGCTACAGTGATTTTTCTCTTTTTTTCTCTAATACATGAACAGCTACTGTAGCTGATAAAATTAATGCATTATTAGAAGTGTTAAAGTTGGCTTAAGGTATGGGCAAAGAGCAATTGAGTATAGGGTTCCTTCTAAACATGTACCTTCATTAGACCATTCTCTTATAAACAAACATTTTTTTATTTTTAATGGACTAAATTATGGAGGACCTCTGGTGTCCACCAGCTGGATAATTAAACACTTACTTAGATTTCTGTTAGTAGCCTGGCACTGTGCTCTGGTATTCCATAGTCATGACAGGTTTAGTGTCTTTTGAGTATTCACTTCAGACTTGCTGAAGGGTTCAGCATAAGACCTACATATATGGGGTATTTACTTGCTTGAATTTCATTAAGGATGAAAGTTTTCTCTGCCTGGTGAAATCCTGCTTCTTTTTCAAAAGACACCCCTGAGTTTCTCACCTTTAAAAGCACTGGTTGGTATTTGTACTTGACACTATACTTTGATGATGATCCCATAAAATAAATTGCCATCCTGTATTAGCTTCCTAGCAATGCTGGCTACGTTCATAGACTTCTTTCTTATTTTTATTTTACAAGTTCTACCTATTCCCTTTCTTTTACCTTTTCTTAGATTTTTTTTTTCTCAAGCAATCCCAAAATACCTTGAATGGAAGAACAAAACCCTGATGCCTCACTGCAGTAAGAAATTACTTGATATGGGTTAGTTCTGAATGTTTTCTTGTTTGCACTGTGGAAATGACCATGTGGTACTGTGTGAGGTGGTCAGGGATTTATGTTGATTTGTAGAAATACAAACTTGCTCAAGTTTTTCATGAGGATTTTCCTGATGTCAAGTAAGTGAGGAGTTACTTTGCTGGCATGAAATGCAGCAGAATGTAGGACAAAATGAAGGAGTCTTCAGTGTGTCTCTTACCTGAAGCTGTCTATCTAAATCCTCATTGCAGTAACTCTATTTGTAACCTGGAAAGCTGCATGAAAATGTCCTTTTCTGATACCATTGACCTTTGAGTTCACAGTCTGAAAAGTGTCAGAACGTATAAGCCATGGGGATGAAAGATGAAATAATGATGCTGTCACATGTTTTAATGAGCTAACGTGAACTGGATGTTCAGCAACGTTATAGTTTGCAAATTATGATGATCGAGATAAGGATCTGCCCAAGTTTAATCTGTACACTCGTGTTGTTCTTTCTCAATGTCAGGCTTCCAGTTCTTGTAAAGCTCTAAGCTTAGAGGAGGCTAAACTTTGTTTGTATTACGTTGTTTACCTAAGAAACTTATCATAGTTAGAAGCTTAAATGGCAAAAAAAGTCATTTACTCTGTAAAAAACACCACAAACTAACAAAATCCTACAAAACAAAACTACCCGTGAGTTACAGGATAGATGACAGGTCGTGTATGTGACTGAACAGAGCTGTGTGTTCAACGAAAGATAATTCCGTTGTGTGAAAATAAGGGCAGGCAGAGATTCAAGAAGGGGGCTTTTGTAGAATGTTAAGCACACAGAAGCACACAAAAGACATTTTCATTTTTTGCAGAATATTTCTTTTTTAGTTACAGTCATTTTCTCCAATAGACAGAGGATGAACTGCAGCTATCCATTCACCTCATGCCAAACAAAAAAAAGTACAGATCCAACAGTTACCAGCTAAAATAATATTCTCTGTATGCAAGGGCACTGATAGTTAGATACCTTCAAGTCTAATAGCTGTAATGAATAAAAATGGTTAGAAAAACCAGACTTAAGGCAGCTTGTAAGTGATATTGAACAAGGAAAAACTGTCTGTCTTCCTAGATGGTTAGAGCTCAAGTTTATATAAATTGAACTGAACTTTGCATGTCCCTTCTCATCCATTAAATGTTTTTAAGGTTTCAG
Organism: Oreocharis arfaki; assembly: GCA_013398015.1. Classification (NCBI taxonomy): domain Eukaryota; kingdom Metazoa; phylum Chordata; class Aves; order Passeriformes; family Paramythiidae; genus Oreocharis; species Oreocharis arfaki. The sequence continues at coordinate 426,673 of VZRR01006868.1, read as the reverse complement.
CTCAGTTTATAGCCTAATGGCGACCTTTCCCTGGTTTGTGGGAAGACTCCCAGTGGGAGTATGTAAAGAAACATTGCAAGGAGGAATGAAACCTACCCACATTTTATTACTGGTTTTGATGATAACAGCTGCATGTGCATGAGACTGTATTAATCTGGTGAGTAAGTACTTCCAGCCTGTCTCATGCATCTTTTTTTAACATGTTCCTGGTCATATCACTGGAAATATTTTATAAACCTTTATCAGTTCTCCTACCTGTGACATTCACTAAATGAGCAATGTTATCTCTCAGTAAATGCTTTATTGTTCCTTTGATCATTCTACACATTGTTTCAAGCCACAAGAAAGACATGCTAATATTCAAAAATCATAGTTAAATATAGAAAAAACTCAGCAGCTGAGGGCTGAAGTCTGCACAGTACTGATAGCTACCTATAATGTGTCAAGTTCCTGCAGCTGCCACTGAGGTCAGGGAAAAAGCCATAGGCCTGTTCTGTAAGTCAAAACATATCCTAGAATAGTCAGAAAACATTAAATCTACCTTTAGCTCTTAATATATTTCCTATCTGTTGCTAAATACAGCACATATGCTGGCTGGCCGTGTTCCTTTGTCTGCTGGATGATTCTTTTGTGGAAATGCTCTGGCTTCTCAAACCTGTTTGAGACAAAAAATTACCTAAATGTCTGACTGACATAATGAAGCAAGACAAAATCTATTATTTATTAAATGTTTGCCCCCCGCCCCCCCCCCCCCCACCTATGCAGATGCTGCCTCGTGTAACTCTCTATACACCTGTGTCTGTGTTCATGCTTTTCTTTTTAGAGGGTGATGTAGCACAGAAACACATCCCAAGTCCATTTACAGGCTTGGAATGTATGTGAGCTCTTAAGTGTGACTGGAGTGCTGCACCCTGGTGTTGTTTCAGGCACACTGAGAGCTCCACTTCTGGGTCTGGCTCCACCAGGTATGCAGTGCCTGGCAAAACTCAGTTGAAAAGACCAGAGAAAACTGGCTTTGAGTAAAACAATGCTGTCTGACAGGACACAGGTCTCCTTGTAGTAGCCTACCAAAAACTGAGTCCATGACAGAAAACGTCTGATGGTTTGTAGTGTCCACGCTGCTTTAACAGTGGTGGTGTGGTTTCACATCAGCAAGTACAGAGATGATCAGCCACTTGCAAAATTCTTGTTAAAAAAAACATAGCACTGTTAGATATTACTTAACCACGAATCTATTTTGAATTTGTGTTTTTGAATGCATCTACTGATGCAGTAGATGTGACTTATCTACATGCAAGCAGATGCTACAATGTAAGCTGGGAGAGACAATATGAAAAACTTCACAGGCTATCTCCTCATCTCTAATGCTTGCTTCGCCCCACAATCACAGAGTGAGATCAGAGCTGACGAGAGCCTGAACTCGTCACTCTGCTTCCTTTCTTGGAGATGGTGTCATTTGTGCGTAAAGGGTAAACAAGCAATAGGTTTCAGGAGATAAAAGACTGGTGGTTTCCAGGGGATGAAGCCCTTTCTGACTGCTAGAGTTTAAGAAATTCCAGTGTTCTGCTGACTATGTCTTCTTTAGAGGAAAGATGTGCTATACTGGAGTGGAGACAGTTGCCCATTAGTTTGTCTGATAGTCACTGGCTGGATGAAGAGTTTACATGCTTAGCATCTCTATCAAGACAAGTAATTTTTTTGGAAAATGTAGCAATAGTAATCACAGTAAAGTGATAGTAAGAGTCATAAGGTTATTTTGTGAAAATTGTACTGTTTGCTTTTCTGAGGCTGGCTGGCTGGCTGAATTGCCCCAGGACGATTTTGGCTAATTCAAGCTTGAGGCAGAGTCTATCCCTGCAACTGTTGTTTGTAACTAACTCCTGTGGACTTGTCTGCTGCCTAAGCAGTAACTGAGGATCTGTGTTCCACTTCTGGCTGAAGAAAGAGGCGCTAACTGTCAAAAGAGACAAAGAAAAAAGTGCCAAACTTCCTGTTTTCTGTTTTACTTGTGCCTCATTCCCTTTTCATACTTCAGAGGCGGAGGAGGAAGCCACTAATACCAAAACGAAAGCGGGGTAAGAGCTGAGTGTTGAAAGGCAACAAACAGCAGGCTCATGCCAGAGGAGGACACCATGTACACTTGTTTAGTGTCTTAATTCTGCACCTTCTGTTCCTTATGTGCAATTGATCTAAGCAAAATATCAATGGGTTATTATCAAGAGTTACAGGGTTAGTAACTCTGCTGTGGTGCTGCACTGGCACCTTGTGGGTGTCATCTCTCTCATGCCAGAGAAACAGACACGAAGCAGCAGTGTCTGACCAGACATCTTTGTTTTCATTGGCATAATGTGCATTTGTGGTTATGAAGGTGTCTCGTGCATCAGCCTGGAAAGAGCACAGCAGTGAATTGCAAGAGCTTTTCTGGAGGTGAGAAGAAATAAAAAGTAGTAAGACTGAAATGGATCCACGTGCATGAAAACCCATAAAAGTAGGTAGTGGGGTGACTGGCACTTAGTTCTTACCTCAGCCATCAGTTTCTCTAATAGGAACAAGCAAAGAGAAGAGGCGCTAACTGTCAAAAGAGACTATTCTTCTGTAACTTCGGCACATGAACTTTCAACTTTGATGCTTATTAGGGTTTTGTGTTTGCTTAGGAAAAGCCCAGAAATGGGATAGTCTTTGCTTTGTTGCCCCCTTGTGGTTTCATGTGTTGGCTGAGTTAAACTTTCTAACTTGTCTACTACTATTACAGGATATGGTAAATATGAATTGGTACTGCTCATCCCTTGCAACTCATTGTTTGCTTTGAACTGGTAATTCTGTGTATATTGGACTCTGTATTCAGAGAGCCTCAGCTATATCTATGCAACTGAACCCATTTATGTTCACGTTGTCATGTGTGTTGTTCTTACGCAGTTGTGAGATCATTGCAGACAGAAGGGTGGACACTTCAGGAACATTTATTTTATGTTTCAAATGACTGACTTTGCATTCTCCTGCCTGTCTGCACAGCTTACTTGTGCTTAAGAATGCCCAAATTTAGAGATACAGGGTAAAATGAGAAGACTTTAGAGATTAATCAAATACCCACATACTTATATTTTGCTTTGGTGAAAGTATATTTTTATATGGGTACTTGTATTGATACATGATAATCTCTACCCTATTAACTTAATTTCATTATATATTTGATTTTTGTGCCTAATCACCTACAAACTTTCTCTCCACTATTTGATAGTACAATCTCAAAGGTCAGATTTGATCTGAGAGGTCTTTTCCAACCTTAATGATTCTGTGATTGCGGCATCATTTTTCTATGTGTCCTTTGGACTTGCATACACTGTATCTCGAAGCAATCATTGAGTAGTCTAGCATATGTCACACTTAACATAGTTTTCTTTTCTTGAGTGCTTGGTCTTTCAAAAGATTCACCCAAAGAAGTGCTCACTTATCCAGAGCCTCCACCTTTATTCACACGAGTTCAGCTGACCTATGCCAATCTGATGTTCTGGTTTAATACTTCTCTTGAGTTCAGTTTTATTTGTTACTTCGATTATTTTTCCTTGTGGGTTTTTTTGAGTTAAAAAAAAATGGTTGACTGTTTTAGAGATCTCTAACAGGGTGGGTGATTTAGTTACTGGATTTTGGAGAGAGTTCCAGCTGAGTGCAAAGGATTGGTGTTGCTTGTCTCAACAGAATTGTGAGAAATAGCCCTAACAACTAACTTTGTGTTTAAAAAGTGGATGTTTTCAGTCTTGTTGATTGCTGATGTCATGTTTTTAAAAGACACATGCAGTTCTTTGGGAACTGGAAGCTGCCTATGCCTAGTGTGTAGTTGATAGCATCCAGCTTGGATCTTAAATGATTTTCTTCCCAAATGTATTATGTTCCTTTAGGGGAAGCAGCAGTCTTGTGGGGTGATGGGCACAGCTGAAGCTGCTTGGGGGAAGGGTTTGAAGGCAGAGGCTGCAGGGCTGGGCAGCCTTGCCCTCCAGATGGGGAAAGAGGATTTCTGGGAGGTTAGAGATCGTTGTGCTGTTTCCTGCAACTCCCTGGCTGTCCCAAATCTTATGCTGGGAACCGGAACCCCCTCCCTATGGGCAAGGGTGTATCTGCAGCTCCAAAAGCCAACAGCATTCTGGGCTGCATCAAAAGCACCACGGCCAGCAGGGGAGGGAGGGGGTTCTGTCCCTCTGTGCTGCTCTGGTGAGACCCCACCTGCAGTGCTGCATCCAGCTCTGCGGTCCCAGCGCAGGAGGGGCACGAACCTGTTGGAGCGAGTCCAGAGGAGGGGCACCAAGATGATCAGAGGAATGGAGCATCTTCCCTGTGAGGAAAGTCTAAGAGAATCTGTATTGTTTAGCCTGGAAAAGAGAAGGCTTTGGGGTGATCTGATTGTGGCCTTCCAGTGCCTGAAGGGAGCCTACAGGAAAGATAGGAGGGGGACATGGCGTGTCTACAGGACAAGGGGAATGGCTTCATACTGAAAGAGAGTAAGTTTAGGTGACATATTAGGAAAAACATTCTTTACTTGTGGGTGCAGTGGGACACTGCACAGGTTGCCCATAGGAGCTGTGAATGCCCCATCCCTGGAAAGGTTCAAGGCCAGGTTGGATGGGGCTCTGATCAATCTGGTTTAGTGGTAGGTTTAGCCCATGGCAGGGCTTTGGAACTAGGTGGAATCAGATGTAGGTTGTTTCAAATGCTAAATGTCAGCATTTATTTATTTGGGTCCTTTTAGGGATCATTTATAAAAGACAGTATAGGCAGAGCCTGTTAAACTTTGGCTTAGCTGTGGGTTTGTTGAGGTTTTTTTTTCCAGTTTATTGGATTTTGGAACAGCAAAAAGGCTGTTTGAAACATGTTTATGGGTTGTGTGGTGATTCAGCCATAGTAATCCTTACAATGGGAAAGAGGAAGGAATGCTGTTTTCATGAGGGGCCCGGAAACAGCAAGTTTTAGAGGTAGGCTAAAGCTAGTGTTATCATGTGGTTTCACTTGATAATGCCTAACCCAAAACCTTCATGTCTGAAGAGAAATAAACGATCCAACAGGAAGCAGGATCATGCAAAAGTTACCAGCTGTGTTTTGGGATAATCCAAAACCAATGACATTTCAGTGTAAACAGATGACTTGTAATGGCATGATTATCTGTTCTCCTTATAGGTTTTTAGTACACTGCATTACATTATTTTAATTTTTTAACTTCTTTTTATTTACAGCTTCCTTATTGTGCTGATATGCCTTATCTTCAGCGTGCTTTCTACAATCGAGCAGTACGCAGCTCTGGCTACAGGGACATTATTTTGGATGGTATGTATGTGGATGTGAATATGATTGAAGTGTGTTCTTAATGTGCAAATTCTGATCTCCTGAGCCAACACCATATTGAGCAGAATGTTCCTTATTATTTAATTGACAAGAGACTTTTCTGCTTTTCCCTCATGACTCTGTAAAGCCACAGAAACACCAAAAATCATGGTAGCCCAAAAATGAAATGGTAACCTCTGTGGCGTATACTGAGGACATCTGTGGTGTGTCCAACACATACAGGTATTCTAATTAAGCTTGAATCCCTCCTATTGCTTGGGTTAATCCTTTTTTCAGCCATGCTGAAGACCAGACACCTGGCCATAGCAGGGAAAAAACGTAAGTGGAAGTCCTTTCATTGAGCTGATGTCGTATCCAGCTTTGTTTCACAAGTGGAAATCTCATGTATGTCCACTGCCTTTAAGACAACTTGCTCTACCTGTCTTATTCTCTTTCCCTTCAGTAGAGAAAATGCAGTCACTTTGTTTATAGTACGCCAGTGCTGCCACATAAATTTATCAACAAATGTTTCAGGAGTATTAGTGTCCTGCCAGCTTAGATTTCATTGAAGAGCCTTAGTTTTAAAGCTGGAGAGGCATGATTTTAAACATCCAAACTTTCATAAATTTCTTGTACCTCACTAGTGGGATACCCCCTGCTAAATCATTGATTTCTTTATATTTGTAAATACCATTACTTAATCTGTGTAAACACTGTCACTGTACTGAGAAAATGCTAACTAGCAATTTTAAATATTTGTTTAAAATGGGTATTGTAGCAATGCTCCAGTAATATAATTGTGTATATTACCACTATTAACATGAAAAAGTTCACTTAAGACCCCCATCAATTATAATAAATTGTCTGTTTATCTATTGAGTTTGCTGAGGTTCTATACCTAATATGAATGCTGTAAGAATAAGAATATAGCATATTTAAATTTAGTGTCAATCACACTATTTCTATATGAAGTGCCTTCGTTCCTGGTATGTTATTTTTAACTAACTTGTAAGATGTTTGAACTCCAAGGTGTAACATAATTAGTGCCAGCTGAGAGCACCCATACATTTATTTCTGCATTCGGTACCTGTTTTTGTTTGGTTTTTTTCTGGTTTGGAGTTTTCTTTTTGTCCATATTTAAGTTGTTTTGGGTTTTTAATCCATAACATCTGCCAATGTCTGTGACTAATTTGACTTCTGGTAATGTCTCACTCATCTTTGCCACATATCATAATGTTTTACATGTGTGTTGTCTCAGTGAAACAACTTCTAGTGACAACATAACTAGTAAGGTTTCATTCCCTGCTCCCACCCTGTGAAATCATGGAGCTTGTTTTTGTTTGTTCATCCTGTGTGCAGCGTGTGTTGTCTGTATCTGGGTAATGCAGGCAATGCAAGGTGCATGCAAAAAGTATCCAGGATTACACACAGCACGTGTAATACCCAGGATGGATTGTGTATTTCTGCTATTCTGTGTTATCTTGCTCTCTGAGTAGTGAGAGAATTGATGAATGGTGTATCAGTGTTCCTGTTCTAAATAGTGAGAAAAACTGTGGTTAATTCCTAAAATTGAAATCCTACTGTCATGGTTTTTATGGGAAATAAGCAGTTGTCTGTTTGTTCAGTATTGGCACAGTCTGATACTGTTTTCTTAAAGGATTAACTGTGGTAACTTTGATGAAACCTGTGGGGATTATGGGGAGCCGTCAGTCCAAAGCAGTAGATGGGCCAATGTGCTCTCTGCTCTATCCAGTTTCAGTGGGACTTTCCAAGGAGTTGTGGCATCTTGAAACACAGATATAAATGTCAGAATCTCATTCCTGTTGGTGTCTACCTAGTGAAATTTCCTAATCTTGTTTCTTATTTCTTAAGAGATTTTTCTTTGACTTTAAGATAGCATTACAAGTTGTCGAAAATAGATGTAACTGAATTCTTAGGGGGGGTTTAATCACAGAGGGCTGGTTGAAGAGAGACTGAAAGATGGAAAGAAGGAAGTAAAATAAAGTGTAACAACATGTCAGTATTAAGACACAAAACTGGAAAAGACAGTGCAAGCTTCCAAAGCAAATGGTGCTGTAAGAAGAAATGAAAGCTTAGGAGAGCACTCTTTCTAATGCTCTGCAGTACGAGCTAATTTCTTTTTTTTGTGTCTATAGAAGGATTTTTAATTATTTGACAATAATGACTTTTATTTGGAGCCAGACAATTCAAGTAGGTAACATTGTCATTGTTGGTGAGTAAAGGAGGGCAGGCAACTTGATTAGCAAAATAGCACTAAGTGAGAGACAGCTCAAAGGAGCAGCAGTGTACCAGCAACCTATCAGGAGTATGGGAATCCCAAAGATAGCTTTTGCTTGGGCTTAAATGGCAGTGAGAATGGAGAAACTTTGGCCATGTAGAGTTTGTGGTTTGAGACCTCAAGTAATCCCATGAAACTGGAGTTGCATGGCATTGAAGATGTGCATTGGGAAAAGAACAGAATCTGTTCCTCCTGACCAGAAAACGAATTAAACAAGACCATTAAAAGCACTCACAATTAATAGCTATACTGCTTTATTTCCTCCAACTAGCCAAAGTATTTAGCTCTGACCCTGTAAAAGATCTGAGCACCTGCATAATTTCAGCAGGTAGTCTTTTTGAAAGCAGGGAGCCTAGTCACATTGAAGTTACAGAGAGAGGCTGAGTGTGCCCTTTTTCACGAAAAAGAATTTCATGCTTCACTAATATAGTCTTACAAGCTATTAAAATAATATGAAAATAAAAGCTAAAAAAGTTGTTGATATTTTATGTATATATTATTTTGATTTTGTTCTGGAGCTGCTTGTCTTAAAATATCACCTCCCACAGCACGAAACAGACGATGTTATGCTACCAATAATTTTAAAGCATTAAAAAAACGCTTCTATTTCTCATAAAAGCAAGAAAAACGCAAGCTTAACATTGGAAAAATAAACAAGGGCAAGTTTATATGTGTTCCAAGTGGTGTTCCAGATTCAGACAAAAAGCTTACAATTAGCTGCTGAATCTTTCTCTACTTGTCACCACACTTCACAAGGCAAAGAGCCTTGATGAAAGCTATACCTAAATGCAGTTGTAATGGGAGATTAGGAGAGAATTGGCCTTTTGTTCGTTTCCAGAATGCAGTGAAAACTGTTTAAATTTGCATATGTTTATTTTCTCTCTTTTTCACTAGATGGTGCTGTCGGAGGGGTTTGACTCCAGTTACTCGTTGGCACTTGCCCAGCGTGAGCTGGAGTCTGAGCCAAGACTATGAAAGCATCATCATTTTGAAGAGTCCTGTGTGCACTTGGCCCGTGTAAAATAGTGGTGCGGGAGAGCTTTTGCCATGACTCATAAAGAGAATGTGGTATATCTGTGTAAAAATTGATTTTGAGACTACAATGTCTAAACTATGGAAAAAAGTAGTGCAGAGATGTATGTTCCCAGAGAGGCCATATTTTTCTTTTATTTTCATAAGCAAGGATTTTTATGGTGCCAGAACACAGCAGAATGCTGTTATCTCAGCATGATCTAAGAAAATCCAAGTGCCTGATCCAAGGGGATTAAATATTCTGCTGAACCAAGGGATATTCAGTGTGCCTGAAAAAGCTATTTTCTGGTAGGAATCTCATTTCAATATTGATTCCAACCAAATAAAAAGAAAAAAAAAAAGGCTGTGTTGTTATGATGAAAGTATCAGCTCTTTCCAGCTTTCTGTTTTGAGTTCATTTAACATACTTCTTACTGAAGAGATTAAACAATATTTGAACTTTAAAAAATACAAATTAAGATAAAAAGGCAATAGTTTTGGTTTATTAGCATTTATTTTATTGGCATTGAAATTATTCCTACAATTATGAGAAACTGGCACAGAGTCCAGGCCCATAGGAAATCTAGTTTATATTGCTTTTTCAATATAATGTTTTGGTTTGGGTATAAACCTTGCTTTTAGTTTGCTGGTGTGTTTTGTGAGTCTCGTGAGAAAGAAAAAGGAAAATACCTACAGCTTTTGCTTCTGAAGGTGGTCTTCACAGAGAATGCACACTTTAAAGGGGTTCCAGCATTTTTCTTTCCTGATTATCTTCCTTGCTTAAGAAGGCCAAAATGCAGACTCACGATCTACTTTGGTCCATTTTCATCCTTTTGAAAAATTAAATGGATTTAATACCTGTAAAGGATGCCTGGTCATAGCTCTACAGAGTGAAAAACTGTGGCTGAGAAAGTGAAAAATTTGTCTTTGTAACCTCAGCAATGTCCCCTGGTCTGACCCAAAGTGAGGCCAGCTGGTGTAGAAGATGTGTAGTGGATTTATGGTCTTTAACCCTTTTCCTTTGTTGGACCTGCAGAAAGACCTGTCCAGGGAGTCACTCACTGCAGCCTTTCCTTTCTGTCACTCCACTGACAGCTGAAGTGGAGAATCCCAGCTTTCAGTCAAAGCTGGCTTCCTTACATTTTAGTTTGTAGGAACAAGGCCTGCTGTGAGTGATTTGAAGGCTCAGAAAACATGATTAGAAATTAAAATCAGTAACAGTATAAGGAGTAGGTGGAACAGGGATCTTCCCCTGAATCTGCACCCAGGTGTTTCTGGCTGCACTTCAGCCCCTGATTGTGATGTTTATGGCTGAGCTGTGCTGGCAGATAACGCGAGTGCTTCTAATCTGCCTCACTGCAAAATCAGCTGCGTTGGTTTGAAATGTTGCTGGTAGTAAGATCTTAACTTGTTCCAGCTGTTCTCAAAGCAATCCCTTGTCAACTCCCCTGGCCTGCAGAGGAGAGTTATGTGTTTAATGTAAATGTGATGTTAAAAGGATTTAATTCATTTGGTTCAGAAGGTTGCGTGAACATGCTTAAATTCTGCTTTATGTCCATTCTGAGCAGGTCAAAGAGAGCCAAAGCAGATGCTTCTAAAGTGGAAATAAGGTTGGCTGTTAGCTGAACCAATTACATTAAATGGGTGCTTTTTTGTTAAAAAAAAAAAAAAATTAAAGACAAGCCTTTTGGTCTGGTTGGTGTAGATGAAATGTGAATTAAGGAGGATTGAAGAGGTGATATGGTATGAAAGCATGGCTAAGACCAGTAAGGGAGAGATGAGCTCGTTTTGTTTCGACATGTCCTAAAAATCGAACGCTTGTAGAAGGGCGCTGAGTTTCCCTTTAAAATCTGCAGAGGGCAGCATTGGACTGCGCTGTGCTCTCCTGGCGTGGCTGGGTCTGACCTTGGATGGTATCCTTAACTTGATAAAAATGTATTTTGGGGAGAAGTGAACTCTTAATGAAGAAATGTTTTTTCACGTGGGATTGGGGAATTTTCTCTGAGTAATTAGCAACGATAATTTGTGGAGAGAGAGATGGGAGAAAAGGGCCATGTAAACTCTGGTGCCAGAGAAAACTGGCAACTTTGAGGTGGTAGCCACAAAATTCATGCCATTTGGTCTACTTTATTGCTCATCATGTGAATGGCTTTTAGAAAAAAAAAAAAAAAGAGAACAATTAAAGCTTTCAGTGAAATGAATTGGGCAAGTGTTTCCATGGAGAAGAAAGGAAAAAGTTTTTAAACTTGTTAATACACTGAAAGACTTCCAGTATGTTATGCCTTGCCAGGTATGCCCTTGGTATTGTTAGAGGTTTCCTATTCAGCTGGGATAAAATAAAAACTTTATTTGTCTAAATTTCTCTAAAATTACCACCAAGAATGGCCTTTAGATGTATGTGATAAGAATAAGCAGCAATTTTTATGGAAAAAACCCACACCTCTTTTTACATGTATCCTTCATCTAGAAGGTCCAAACACTGTGGGTTTGAACACTTATTTTAGTCTGCTACAATGGAGTGGCTTGGATGTAGAAAATCGATTACTTCTGTTTCTACCTTTTCTAATCTAAGAACTTTAGAAAGAAAAATCGTTTTCCTGGGATTTCTGTACCTGGAGTTGTGTGGTGGCATAACTGAATACTGTCATTTAAAACAAGGCCTGCAACTACATCACTGTGCATGAAGGAATCAGAATTTAGCATTTATCCCCGTTGGGATGAGTAGTACCAGGCATTTGTTGGGACTCAAACTCTGGAGACTGAGACAGAAGAGCGACCTTCCCTGAGCTCAGGGTGGGGCTGGTGACAGACTGTGGGCCAGCACAAGCCGCTGGTGATGGATTGGTGCCGTCTGCTGGCTGCTCAGTGGCCCACATGATCTGACATGGTGATCTCCCTCCCTGGCAGCGCGGGGGTCTTTGCCGGAGACCGAAGGGAGCAGGGTGCCACGTTGTCCTTTTGCACAGAGCAAGCGTCCCAGATTGACATGTATGAGTAATGCAGTAATGTGAAAGTTTTCAGGAAACATTGCTTTTGAATTGTACGCAGGGTTTTGATAAATGGGGGGATATGTTCTCTGGAGTTCTTAGTTCTTCACCTGTTCTCAAGAGCTCATGTTTGCTCTCATAAGTCACACAGTAGACCAGCGATTTGTTTCTGTATTTTTGAAAATGGATACATTCCAATAAATTGTGTTCAAAGGTGCAGCTAAGAAAATGCCGTCACTGAAAAAGGCATGTTTCAGTCACAGTTACATTTATTATTCACTTTTGTCAAGCTTCCTACTTAAAGGGTTAAAGTTTGACTAAACTTTTCTAGGGTATAAATCCATGTCAAACTTGGAACATTTGCTTGGTAAACTCAAAAAGCAACACAGTAAACACATTTTCTTTGAAATGATACATATTTCTCAGTATTTATTATTTTAGTAAACAAACAGAGTAATTCAAATTCCATCTTGGGAAAAAAATTTAAAACTGTGGAATACTGGTGCGTGGTATAGCCAAGCAGTGAAAAGAAAGATTTTTTTTTAAATTTAGGGTTTATCTGGATTAGTGTGTAATGTTTGCAGTGACAGGTGTTTCCTTTATGCTTTGCCCAAATGTCTGGAAAGTAGTTTGTCATTAAGTGCTACATTCAGTGTGTATCTCAATTTCAGTATAACTGGAGGGTCTCTGGCTTTGTTAGGTCCTTGTTTTCACATCTGACCTCGGCCAGCTGGAGTCTATTGTTTTAAGCGTAATGTAACAGCTGACATAACATAACGGATATCAAGCCGAAAAACTGAAACACTGCAGCGAACTGAGGCAAAGGGAGGGGAAAGGGAGAAGCTGGGAGGAGAGACAGGGGCAAAACTAGCTTCATGATTCCAAGTGGAAGCTTGCTGGCTTGCTTTCCCAGGGGGAATTAGCTGGGAAATAATGGGATGAGTCTGTTGAAGTTCTATTTGCAATTGATTACATATGATAGACTACTGAGACAGGTTTGAATTTGCCAGCTGTCACTAGCTGGTGGCTCCTGAATGGCTTTAAGTGGCCCTTGGTAGGCAAAACTGGAATAAACTCTGCAGGTGTGGTGTAATTGCAGTGCAGAAAAGCACTGAGTGCCAGTGCCTTAGAAGAAAGGAGGTTCCAGGAGTTAGTAGGGAGAAAATAACTTAAATTGAATGCATTGAGAACTTTATTTTGTGACGTTGGGTTAAGTGGGTTCAATTAACTGGCTTAAAACCCAAGATCAATTGGACTTCTTGGTGGCTTTCTTTTTCGTGGTAGTTTATAAACTAAACTTCTGTGAGTCTGTTTTCTAAAAAGCTTCGTTATTTTGTTTCTTGGCTTCTGTGTTTGACGGGAGGAAAGTGCATCTCGGCACTGAGCGCTAACTGCTCTTGGAAGGGGAATGAGTAAATGAGCATCCTGTTAGAAATTTGCCAGGCTGTGAAAAAAGTGACAAATATCTGACTTTGTGCACAGATAGAGAAAAACAGCATAGGGAGAATACTCTTATTTCCCCATATGTATTCATGTATATGCTTCTTTACGTATATATTTATATATAGAACATTTCTTTTTTCAGCAATGATTTGGAAACAAAATACTTCTAGCTGGATTTCATTTGTATTGAGTAGTAGAGCCTCTGGCAATTCTGCCCTACTGAGACTTTATTCCATGGCTTTAGATGAGGCGGGGGGGGAAAGACTGTATGCTGGTTGTTTTTCCTTTTAAATGTATATGTGCAGAGGCAACTAAATTATGTTCTACGTTTATAAGTGAAGTTTTTATGGCATGAGACTTGCAATTGTGCAGTGTGTTTAACTTTGTGTGTATGAGTCGTCATCATGACTTCAGTGGAGCTTCCTGTGTGCATAAATATTAACAGGATCAGGATGTAATAGGAAAGATTTCTTCAACAGAGTCTGCTTGTACTTAGGGGTAACCTAGGAAGCATGAGTTTGATTTATGCAACTGCAAGTTGTATTTATCTCACATCTAATGTTTTTAATGTATTTTTATCTAATTTACTTTTATTTTGGTAATATAAAAAATGTCATCATGACTAAAGTGTGAGTTGTGTTAAACTTGTGTTGCACAAAGAGTTTCTAGGATTACTCCTGTTGTACTGTGGGGCCCAATTCTGCTTTATCTCAGTAATCAGAAAGGCCTTGTGAAGGTTTATTAGAGCTGTTGATTCAGTGGCTAGTAATACTTAGCATGGGCATTTACACTTTATCTCAGCTTATAAAATAAATTAGTTTAATTGTGGAGCTCAGAACGTGCTGTTTGTACTGAGCTGCTGGAGAAGTCTTGATAGCCCAGAGGGCTGCCACGTACTGCGTTTTCTCTTCCGCGTTCGTGGCGTGTCCTGTGCCTTGGGAGCAAACAAGGATGGCTGCCCATGTGCCCTGGTAGCCACAGCAGTCAGAGGCTCTGCAGCAGAGTAAGTTCTGTAGACGTCTGAGTTCACTCTAGGGACCAAATTTTAGGATAAGTGTCCTAAAACCTCTGCACTGCTCAGCTATCCCCACGTATCACTGATTTCAGGGACCTTTACCTTAGTGCATTGTTTACATCAGGTATTTCCACCTAACCCATTGACCATGAGCATATTTTTAAGATGATGGGGAACCAAGAGCTGTTACTAGTGCTCAGAAACAGCCGGACTTTGAAGTACTAACAAAATAACCGAAATGCCTCTTTTCACACCCAGTCTGTGAAAGCAAGCTATGTGCTGCCTCGCTTTGATGGTTTCCCTTATGCTAATGACACTCAGGCTGACCTCTTTTTTCCTCCAGCATGTTGTTAACATCCTTATTAAGGTACCTTTCAGAAAGACTCCTTTTCGTTGTTGTTTCTGTCAGCTTGACAGGATGTGTTTACGCGTGGAATGCATGCAAAAAGGAGTAGATTTACTCGTCCTTTATTCCTCTGCAGCTGTTCCCCAGATCAAGGTGAGAAAGGATGTCTGCTGTCGAGGTAATTTGTCTATTCCATGGTTCCCTGCAGCACGGGTGGGTAGAATGCGTTTAGATGCTGTTTTGGCTGCAGCATTGAAGAGCAAGTTTTAAATCGGATTGCGTGCATACGATGACTGACCTCCATCTGGCCCACAGGCAGGGAGCTTGACAGCTACCTTCTAGGAGCTGCTCCAAGTCATTGATTTAGTATATGGAGCTCGGAATGAGTTATACTTAGTGGCCAAGGCTGGGGGAAAGGGAGGAGAGAAAATTAAATATTTACTGATCTTACTTCTGTAATGCCTTACAAACACGAATGTGCTTAACCTCGCAGCATTCTTGGGAGGTGAATATTAGCAGTTTTATGTGTAAAATTGGGTGATCCATAGCTTTTCCACTCTGAGTCGGCTTTGTGAGATAAATCCTTCAGAGCACCCAGGCTGCACTTTCAAGAGAGGGTTTCAGCCTACATAAACTGGCACTGCCACCTGAAGAAATGATCCTGCTGCTCCATTCCTTCTGCCAACACAAGCATTTATGCAGCTATGTTGTCAATTGCCTTGGAGAACCCAGATGGGTTCAAATTAACCTTTTTTTTGGCCAGATGAGATTGCTTCTTTTGGCAACAGTGCTGGCTTAAACTGTTTGTGGAACTGTAGAGTAAGATTTGTTAGCTTTTGATAGTTAAAAGTGTGATGGAAACTTTATCTGCAACACAATTTACAAGCAGACTCGTGTGTTATTCTTCTGAGAAAGGGCATTATTGTTGTTTCCATTACAGCCCATTCCAAAGGCCCTGCCTGTATGATCAAGTACAACACCTAGTAGAGTGGGGAGCCACATGCTCTAAAAGATAGCTCCTACTCTTATTGGCCTTGCAGCCTAAACAAAGTGGTTGAAAAGGTGAGGAGAAGGAAGTTCTAAGTGGGCTCTTGCACAGCCAGGCATAGAGGCAGAGACACCTCTTCCAGAAGTCCCAGCTTTGGCCTCCTCCAAGCATTCTGGTTCTGTGATGGGCCTCAGCAGTCACAACACTGAAAAGGAAAATATATTTAACTTTTTGTCTCACTTCTTAACTTAGAACTGTGAAGGATTTGGGTTTTTGGTTTGTTTTTTTTCTCCACAAAAGCTGAGATTTTGACCCTTATTTTACACACTGAAGTTTGTGCCTCTCATGTATTGATTTGACTAAATAATGAATTAAGTAGTATTTTATGTTTGCTTTTCATCTGTTTTGCTGCAGGACAGCGGGGTTTCAGCCTGACAGCTGATTGAGGCCAACTTGCCTGACATTAAATTTATCCTACAAGTCTAGGCCTGCCTACCATAATCCAGAGCTGGTTATTGAACCTGAGTTGGCAGCTAGGCCATCTCTACAAACAAAAGCTGCTTTGTTCAAAATCAGCTGGAACAGGCAGGGTGTAGGTAGGTTTGCAGAAGCATGTCTCTGTGGAAAAGCTTGAGAAGCAGTCATCTGCCAGCTCTTTGCTGCAGCCCCTCAGTGGTATTAACCAGTGCCCAGAACTGGGCTTGTGTCCACTTTCATAGTCTGCTGCAGTGCCCCGCTGCTCCAGAAACCCTTTTTATTTTTGCCACCAAAGCTGGTTAAACTTAATGTGGTTGTAACAAAGAGGGCAAAGAGCACTTCCACAACAGGTTACGGCTGTTCAGCTTTGTGGGTGGCAATCTCCAAGATGAGAAGTGCAGGAATGAGGAGCGGGGTGGGGTAGTATCTTCAATCTCTTTCTGTCTTTGAAGTGATGGTGGGCACGTGGTTGCACGTGTCAGCGTAGCCTAGTCCCACAGGGTATAATTGTACTATTATGTCATCGTTATTATTAATACAATAACAGGCACATTTGGGGTTGAATTACTGCAATTGTTTTGATAAAAAGAAAAAAAAAAAAACCACACGAGCTAGCCCCAACCCTCACATATCTCTGCACAGAATACTAAATGTGTGTGTAGAATAGTCCCAAAACAGCAGCTTACCTTATAGATTCCTAGCGTGTATGTTTCTATATATTAATATGTATGTATATAAAAAATTAAAATATATACATATATTTATGTATCTAAAAAGGCTCCTTGGATATGAGTGGGATTTTTCAGGTGCAATGACACGTGTTTTCATACTTGCATGTTCGGATTCAGCTCATTAGTAAAACAGTTAAATATTTAACCACCATGAGTCATGCACCTTTTTAAAACAAACAGAGTTTAAAAGGATGTAAAGAAATAATTCTACCCTTACTCCTAATTCTATCCTGGCTTAGGGAGTTGCTATCTCATCCGCAAGGAAAAAAAATCAAGAAAATTAGGGGCAGTGTTCTGACTCTAGCGAAGTCAACTTTACAGTGGTATGTGCTTACAAATGCATTTGTGATACTGTGAGTAGGGTGGAGGGAATAGATTTGGGATCTTGTAGACCTTTTAAGCAGGAGAAGTTTGAAGCAGTAATTGAAATTAATAACTTTGCAAACATATTTATATTTTGGTAACAGGACTAGGAAACTCCATGCTACAATGTAGAAAAAATGCTTTCAAGTAGTATAGCAATAATGTGAAATTTCCTTTTCTCCTCTTAATTGATTATGTCAGGTTGATGGCCGATGAGAGTCAGAGGTGAGAAGCTCAGCCATGCATCAAGTCTCACAGAAATGCACACTATGTCTTTTCTGTCAAACAATTCCCAAAACAAACAGGCAGTCTGTCAGTCTTTACCTTCTCAAGGTCAGCAAACCAGGGTACTGAAATGCTAGTGAAGACATTAAGAGAAATTCTGATTAAGAGAATCTCCTGTTTCGTGAGTTGATTTGACTTCTGGAAAGCATCTGAACTCTGGTTTCTAAGTGTTCAGACACAAGGGACTGTTACCTTTCACATCCCAGGCAGCTTCATTTATTCTGCAGCTTATGTGCAGGGGTGTTTCTGTTTTTTAAAACCAGGTTGTATCTTCATAGATGTGAAATGAGCACTTGCAGCCCAGAAAGCCAGCTGTGCTCTGGGCATCCAGAGCAGTGTGGCCAGCAGGTCGAGGGAGGGGATTCTGCCCCTCTGCTCTGCTCTGGTGAGACCCCACCTGCAGTGCTGCATCCAGCTCTGGGGTCCCCAGCACAGGAAAGGCATGGATCTCTGGAATGAGTCCACGAAGATGATCAGAGGGATGGAGCACCTTCCTTATGAGGAAAAGCAGAGAGAATTAGCTTTGTTCAGCCTGGGAAAGAGAAGGCTTCGAGGTGACCTAACTGCAGCCTTCCAGGACCTAAAGGGATCCTACAGCAAAGATGGAGAGGGACTGTTTACAAGAGCATGTAGTGACAGGACAAGGGGCAGTGGCCTCAAACTGAAAGAGGGTAGGTTTAGATTGGATATTAGGAAGAAGTTCTTTACTGTGAGGGTGGTGAGGCACTTAAATGTATTTCCCAAAGAAGTTGTGGATGACCCATCCTTGAGAGTGTTCAAGGCCAGGTTGGATGGGGCTCTGAGCAACCTGGTCTAGTGGAAGGCGTTCCTGCCCATGGCAGGTAGGTTGGAATGAGATGATCTTTAACATCTCTTCCAACCCAAACTATCCTGTGATTCTGTGATCTGTACTTAAACTGCCGATTTCTTCTGGTTTTGTGTCTGTAACTACCTTTCACTTGGAAAGAAGAGACTAGTGTTTGTAAATATCGAAGGTAATAAGTTTTCTTTTGGTCATTTTCTCCCTGCAGCATTGCTAGTGCTTTTTATTAGGAAGAGGGAATCAATGATTATTCAGAAAAATATCCTCTGGCACATTAAATATCTATTAAGTACAGTTGGGTAGCAGGGTCTTTTAAATATAACAGCTCCTCAACTCTGTAGTTCCTGTAAATTTCCCACAAATGTGCAAATTATTTCTACTTAGATCTGGTAGGGTGAATGTCTGGAAAATAGCAGGTGAGAAGTGGGATATTCTGCTGCCATGCCTCTTGGAACACAGAATGGCATTAAAGTGCAGGAGGGCATCACAAATAGTCTTGGTGTCAGGTGACTGTTCATTATGGAGAGAACAAGCAGGCAAGCAGGAGAAACATCTTTCTGATGACAGTTACCTGAGTAACCTGAGTTGTCTGTTCCTTCAAACAGCTGTTTCTTTCTCCTTGCTCCCTAATTTGGTGAGGCATTGATGAAGTTGCTAATAGGTATTTAATTCTTCCTACTGTTTCAGGGAGATGTTGAGTTAGAGCTTTTTCACTTAGCAAAACTATTTGCTTTAGAGAGTTGGTGCAAGGTGATGGATGCTGTCAGTGAAACCTTTCGTACGAAGGTGTGAGAAGTAGAGGAAGAAATGTCAAGTGGCTTGGATGAGGGATGAAGTGTCACTTCTGTTTATCCATTACCTCTTAGAGCAGAGACTTCTTGAGTATTATAATTTCTTCATGAGTTGCAAATTTCATCATGGAACTGTATCTTTTGTCATTCTTTCCCTAGCTAAAACTTAAAAATAGTTACTGACTGACACACTGTACAAGGCATGGAGAATTCAAATACATGGAAAGCCAATGTCAATTAAAATTTGGGGGAGCTTGTATTGCCTTCCTGAATGTGCATCTAGGCTCTCATACACAGTACAATTTTGCTTGCCTGTCAGCTTTTAAAAATTAAAATGTCTTTTAGTCACTTCTTTATAAATACTTATCCCAACTCTTATCTTAAAGGGCTCCAGGACACAAGGTATTGTGAACATTTTAAAACAAATGAACCAGAATGGCGAATTCTTTAGAACTGCTACTGGTTTTCTTACTTATTTTTAGTCCTAGATGTAAGGCTGAAAACAATCAGTAAAAATCCTGGAAAATATTTTTGTTTCTATCTCTTCACTTGTTTTATTTCACAGTAAGATACCTGTCACATGCCGTGGGAGCAGGAGGGAAAACAATGGCATCTGAGTGACCAGAATTGTGGAAGTGATACACAGAACAAAGAAAGCTTCTTATTTGTAATCTCTTATGTTTTTATTCATCTCAGTTCATAACAGAGGAAATCAATAATTTTCAGTTGCTTTGGTAAAGTAGTATTAGGTCAAAATCAAGCAGTTCTTTTAACAAATCAGCTTACTGTAATGTTCCCAGCTATAAGGCTAAAGTTTCAAAGCAGTGTGCTTTTTACTTTGATTTATTTATTGTCAGTAGCTTATCAGGCCTTTGTTTGAATTAGGAGCCATTGTGGGCAGCCAGAAATTGAACTTTATGTAACATAATCTATCTGTCACTTAGTATCAGTTCCCTAACAGTGATGCTAACACATTCAGACTTCAGCATCTGGATCTCGCACTTGAGTTTTCAGCCACGAGGTAGGGTCTAGTGTTTCAGTGCTTCCATGTCATCCCTTCCTAGCTATTTCCCATCTGTGTATGACTGTCCCACTTCCCTAGGGGTCAGTCACTGGTTCTGCCAATGTCACCAGACATGCCTTTTCCCAAGAGAAATTTTGTTTAAACTGTATCACATGTTAAACTGTGCCAGACTACTGGATTCATTGTCTTCACTTCAAAAGTCAGGAAAATGATAATAAAGCAGAAAGTTGTGGGATTATGCTTGAACATGTCTCTGAGATGAATATATAGCTTTTTATTTCATGGGCCAATTCCAAAAAAAGCAGTTCTCCAGTCTCCTTTAATAATTTAAAAAAGAAAGGCCAAAATATGGAAAGATAAGATGTGATTGCACGAAAGACAAAGAACAAGCATTAGAGTCTACAGCTGGGTTCTCACCCTCACTGACAAAGGCAGTTCTGGAAAGAAAAATCTGTAATAGTTAATGTACTAAGTGTTATTCAAATTTGCAATCTGTCTTCTACCTCCTGTAGAGCCTTTATAGCTTTCAAGCTTTTCTGGGAATGTGCCTGTACTCATTTCATGCTTTCCTAGCTGGAGAAGTCCTTGAAGGAAAGCAGGCAAGGCTGCCCTTGAGCAAGAGAAAAATTCACACCTCTCCACCCTGGGCTTCCTGTGAGCTTCCAAGAACGTGCCTCTGTGATTGCTGCACCTATTTCATGTGCTCCTCGTGGTGCCTGGCAGCTGGCTGTAAATGAGGGCCCCTTTGGGCCCAAACATAATACGGAGACTTAAGTATCGAAGGATAAAAGCAGTAGGTGGCTGGACTGACTGAAGGGCACTTCCCCAGATCTGTGCTCATTTTGTACCTCACAGACTACCTGTTGGTAATGGATGGAAGTCCAAGCCATCGAATAAACAGCATATCTCTTCTCATGTGCTCTCCCTCTGTTTCCTTCTGAATTGGCTTCTTATTTTAGGTATTAATTCACAAGTTGGAAAGCTCAACTAGAGGCAATGAGCAGGAAGCTTAGCCTGGAGCAGTACCTCCTCTGTCTCTTGAGCAAGTAGCAGCGAGGGAATGAAATTCCCTCAAAACATCTGGCAGACCTGAGCTATGGCAGTACACCCTTCCTCCCCCAGGGAAGATGACTGACTCCTAGGGTGGGGCCAGATCAAAAGGAAGGTGCAGGGAAACGGAAACAGGGGTGAAAAGAGATGCCAGAATGTTTAAAACACAGCTGCTGCATCTGTCTAGTGGTCTAGCTCCTGTTTGTGGAATAAATTTCATGAAAGATGCACTTATTTATGTTAGCCTGTGATATGTAGGCCTAGACCAACTGGCATGTTTTAAGAGGTTGGGAAAGAAAAGAAAAAGAGACCGAGGTATTTTGCTTGCGCTTTTTGCTTTAAGGTAATTTAGTCTAAAAATCTTTGAAGTAAAATAAACATTGTATTTTAAGTAGCTGAAGGCATTTACTGTGTTTGCAAAGACCTTTGCTCTTTGCAGTCTGGTTTGAGGAGATTTGTTTTTGTCTAGAAGAAATAAAAATATTTGTAAGCTTGCTTTTGACTCCGGGACTGCCACTTGTGGGTGAGGTGGAATTGTACAAAACTTCATTTTAATATTAAGAGTCCAAAGGAGAGAGACACTGCTAGTGGAGTGGTCTAGAAAAGCTACATTAAACTCTTTCTTTCAGGGTTTGCTTTGAAGAATGATGGGTCGTATTTGTTCCAATTTCCCTCCCTGTAGTGCTGCTGCTCTGATTGGCGCTAAGAGCGGGCTTGATGCAGGTGCTGTTTAGAGAGGTTGCCCTCATGAGCCTAAACAGCTGACTGCGAACTGTCCCTGAGAGTCTCATGTGTGATTGTCACCACCTGACATTTGGAGCACTTTTCAGATCTTTGAAACATTCAGTAGTCCTGCACTGTGAATTCTGTGTTCATCAATCTGGTGTAATTAACTCTGCTGGCAGGGACAGATTTACTATTAGCAATGGAAACCCTGTGAAACATGACAAACCGTGAAGTCGGTTGAAAAGTAGCATTTTTAGCTCATTTTGTCATTGTCTCCCGGCCTGCTGCACCGTGAATATATGTGGACCAGACCTGAAATGCGTTTGTAAGCCCTAAATGTCAATACCTGCTGCACTGTTGTTAAGTTTAGTAGATAAAAAGGTTTCAGTTGTAATTTAAAAGATGAGATACAGATGCTGATTCTTTACTCACATGGGAAGGGTTCTTAAATCCAGGTTTGGTACCTAATGGTTATGTTTTTCAGTGCAATTGAAATAAGGTTGTGGCCTTTTGTGGAGCTTTGTAATTCATAGAACTATTGCTACTCTCTGATTCAGAGCATCATGACTGCTAATTCAGAGTAAAGAACTATATTGCTTAGAAAGATGAAAACAAATGTGTAAAAGGACAGAAACAATGTGTGATGAACTGACCACAACTCCCATTCCTTTTTCCCCAGCCCCTCTGGTAGAGAGGCAGCAGAAAATTTTGGAGTGAGTTCAACCTTGGAAGAAGGGAGGGGTAATTGGAAAGTGTTTCATGATTTGGTTTTGTTTCTCATTATCCTGCTCTAATTCGATTGGTAATAAATCAAACTAATTTCCCCAAGTAGACTCTTGTTTTGCCCAAGACAGTAACTGGTTTGATTGATCTCTCCCTGTCCTTATCCTGACCCATGAGCCTTCTGTTAGATTTTTCTCTCCCTGACCAGCTGAGGAAGGGAGTGATAGAGTGGCTCTAGTGGGCACCTGGTGTCCAGCCAGGGTCAAACCACCCCTATAGGTTATGTAATAAAGTCAGAAAACACCTGAAGTGTGAGAATGTGATTCTCACAGAAACAGATAAACACACCAGATGAAAAACCAAACCAACCCCTCCTAAAAGACGACTTCACGAAAACAAGCCGCACAGAAGCCAGCAAAACCTACTCTGATGTGAAATGCTTGATTTTCTGGTAATAAAATACTAAAGTAAAAATTTAACATGTATTCAAATAGCTTTTGCCAAAGAGTAACAACCATGCATGAGTTTTTCTACTGTCATCTGAGCTATTTATAAGGGAAATTACTTAGATCCTGGTTTTGCCACTAAATCTTTCAAAAAAGAGAAAAAAAAATCACACAGGAAAGGTTTGTATACATGAGAGAATTTTGCTTGCTTATGTTGTTAGAGCTTGATTTTGCTCTTTGAATGTAAGGTTATGTTTAAAAGCGACATTCTTCTGGCATCTACTGAAGTTATGTTCTTCAGAACTCTTTATATGGGCTAAAATAAGCAGTAGTCGTTAAACAAATCTGGCACAGTCAAAACAAATGCTTTGATCAAGTATTGTTGACAAATGTACTGTTATGAAAAGCTTTAAATAACATGTTTTATTTCTGTCTTGCTGTAGTGCATGGCATTAGATGAATCAAAACAGGTGGATTTTAAAAGTCATATGCATGTTTTAGAAACTGGTGAATAATCAAGAATTACAGTAGTGTAATGTGTATGTCTTTTAGTGAGTGCATTTAACAACCCATTTGGCAATAAATACATCATTTAGGTACGTAACCAAACGCTTAATTTAAGGAAAAATTCAAGAGAAATGATGGTGTTGCCTAACCTTTTGTATGGATATTGAACATAGCTACTTATTCCTGTTTGGATAGAGATTTCAGCTTTGGATAATGTTTATAGTGTCTCAAGCACCTGTACATTGCAACCTCCTGCAGGGCAATATTAAAGAGTGCGGCTACAAGAGCCTCGTACCACGGGTTGTCCTGAGTATTTGTGAGATAATCTCATGTTGCTTGTCACTTCTACTGCAGTTGTAAGGTCTACAGTGATTGTAATTCAAAACAGGGTGCCTTTTGGACAGAGAAAGACCTAACTGTTAATTTTAAACACAGGGAGACCTTTGCTGTCATAGAAATACGTTAAGGAGCTTTCTTGTGCCAAACGTTAGAGCTATGATCTGCTAGATACAAACTACTTGATGAATTGGCACGAAAAGTGACAAGTTAGCAGTAGCAGCTTTTAAATATGTGTTGCACCACAAAACATAACGCTTAAAAATGAGGAATCTCTTGGAATTTTTAAGGTGTATGGGATCTGAGCTGTATAAATGTGAGAAGGAATTGTAAGGTGCTGAGTTGCACTGTGGGGTTTTTTTCTGGAAAAAAAACCTTTGAACCAGAATCTATGAGATGGTTTCTGTTAAGTATCAGCGGAGCCAAAAATTCACCTGCTTGTCCCCTGAGTGGGGTTTGTTCCCACTAGAGGTGGGAGACAGTCATCTGCAGTGGGTCCTTGGCTTCTGCAGTTGTTCCCAGTCTGAATCATTGGTTTGAACTTTTGTTGTTCTCAGATTAACTTAATGCAATAGAATGAGAATTCTATGGCCTGCGAAGTCTTAGCATACACTCTTTTCTTTTATCCCTGCTGTTGGACCTGGCAGAAAAACAGTGCACTTACCTACAGTAGTATGGCAAGGCTCTTCATTGGTGTGACTTGTGGTTTTTTTGTTTGCATGTCGTAGCTTTCAGGAACCTTGAGTGCTGCTTTTGCTTGAAGCTCAAGTATGAGCACATGCCATCTAACCTGAGGCTGAGATGTCAAAGGTAAGGCCTCAGTGTGTTTTTTGCAGATGACCCTCTCCTGCACAGATTTATGGATGGAGCCATGAGGTTTCCAGCTAAGAGCAGAAAGTGAGGTGGAATGAATGCAGGCTTAGTTGTATTTCTGAAATGAAACACAAGTTTCTAAAATCTCTGAAGGGCATGGGTGAATCTTTCTGATGTATGTGTCAATTGACATATGTCTTATCACCACCACCTCTCTGACAGCTTGTGCTTAAAAGAATCCAGCTTTCTTCACAAGCGTGCAAATTTTGCTCCTAGTGCTTACATGAGTTTGGAAGATAGGATAGGGGTTGCTAAACCACTTGAGAGTGAAGTGAAGACTTTGTCTCAAGATATAATGCTTATTTATAGCTGCTGTGTAGTTGTATCACCAAAAATGTTATGCCTTGTAATGCACCCTTTGATTTCCGGGTCCTAAACTTCTTCAGGAGAGCTAATGAGCTTGCTTGTTTTTCTTATTTAAATGAAGTCCTTATGCTTTCAAAGCATGAAGCAAACAGATTTGATACTTCATTATCCTTTGTTGCATGCAGTTGTATGTTATTAAGTATACACAGTTCTGTACTGCCACTGCAGTACGATGTCTGTGTTGTACATTTTGAAAGAAGGGTAGGCATGGTTGTGATGTAATGTCTGAATACCATTTTAGCGTGTGATTTTTTTTTTTTAGCAAAATTGCTTTGAAATAGAACAAAAAAATTATCCCTTTACTTCTGTGGAATGTAAGTGCCATGATCATCTCTGGAAAGACTAGCATTTGGAGCTAAAGTGAAAACCCCTCCCAAAATGGGAAGCCAGCTTCAAGGTTTAGTTGCAGCAGTAGTGTACTCGGGAGTTCATTTAATGCCTTTTTTAGCATCATGCAGACTGACTGCTCTCCCTTCTCTATTGCTTTATGTTTTGTCAGAGCTTAAGTGATCTTTAGTCTCAAGCATCTGTAATCCTTTGCTATGGCAGGGCTGTGGGGGCAGCTACCTGAATGTAATGAACAAACTCACCATGAAGTGGAAATTGCCATGTAGATAAGGTCTGGGGAAATTGGGTTTAAATGAAGAAAGCAATGAGATGTAATCTCCCAGGAGATCTGAAAGGAAATCAGATTGCATTGCCTGATTTAGAGAGGAAACACTGGTTTCTGCTGATGTAGTTTTCCAGCTTTCAGTTATCCTACATGTCACCATACAGTCATTGTGTCTGTAAGTGGAGCACTAAGGAAAAAAGATGCGCAAGTGTTTTTTGTTGATAAAGCCCCACATTTAAGTCGCTATGTGCCTTGCAAGTTCTTCATTACCGCCCTGTCCCTCAGCACAAGCCACAGGGTGGCTGTTACATTGATTAAATTCCTGAATGTTCCTTTTGGAGTGCCCAGCACTACAGACTGTCCACAGCAAGAAGGAGAGACATTTTTTCCACTTGTAATTTAAAACAGGAAGCATGTCCATCCCTGTTCTTCAGTAGAATGCAAAGGAAAATGTTGGTAGGGATCTTGTGGGCAGCCTGAGATTTTGGAGATTTTTTCCCCCCTCAGCTCATCTTGGAGGACCAGGAATGGCTGCCCCCTCATCTGTAATTCCTTTGTTATGCTAACTGCTCGCTTAACCCTTAAGGCAGGTTAATGCCTTTCGGCTTCACCCTTGTCTGATTCCTGAACTGGGGACAAAAAAAGTCTCTGTAAAACTGTCTGGTGTTGCTGACTGGTAGGGCTGCTGTGACAGGAAGGCAAGGAGGAGACTGGCTGCTCTCCCTGTCCTGCTGTAGGCTGAGCATGCCCTCATTGTTATTTCTGCATGTGCTGATTCAGCGTGGCAGCAGTGCGCAATATATACAAAATAAGACTGGCTGCGTATGTCAGATTAAAAAGTAAACAGGTCAGAGTGTGTCCTCTGATGTGTATTTATAGCACACTGACATCAGCAGGAGTTATGTGCATCTGAAGGCGAATTCAGCCTGTGCAGTAAGTGGAGGAAAAGTGTGCCTCAAGCCAAAGCAGCAGAGGCAGCATATCGTATGTTTCAGTGAATATCACTTCTAACTGTCCTTATGTATACCCTACTTACATTGTATATCTAACCTCAGCGATTAGCGCCCGTTAGGTACAAATGTGGTGACAAGCTGTACCTTGCTGGAGTTGCTTAGGAGTTACAAATAGGCATGACTGAATAGTTGAAGGACATTGAATTAAACATGCTTGAATTAATAGGGTAATGATTGGTGCTGCTCAGAGCTATAAAATAAACACTAGCTGGAGCTCTGTGCTATGTGGCAACCAGATCGAGCCATGGGGTTGCTGAAGTATTCTGAAATGACTCAACTTTGTTAAGTGAGAGAGATAATCCTAAGAAAGCTCTCTACGTAGGCTCCCTGTGCAGTTAACGTTTTAAACCCGCCTTTGGCTTGTTGTTATGACTTCAAAGATACTCTAAAGCCTTTGTTAAATTGATCATTAACTCTGCAATGTTATAATTAGACATTTGAACTTGGCTGCATTCAAAAAGAAACTGCAAGAATGAAAATCCTGACCAGCGTTGTTTCTCTGCAGCTCATCAGCATGGTCAGAGAAGGATTAAAGTTCCACAGGAGTTAAAAAGCAATGGGGATTGAAGGCATTAACCAGCCTTGCAGGATGGATAGGGAGCCATTAATCCACAAAGTTTTTCTTTGAAAGTACAGAGCGAGGATAATGTCAGGAACCTGAAATGGGTTTCTGCTGGAGATTTAAATTTAAGCTCATAAACCATTCTGATGGGAATGTTGGGCTGGAAGCGTGTGCTGGGGAATCCTTAAATTCTCAGCCCAGCGATTGAACACGTTACAGCCATCAGCTGCGGGCTGCCACTGACCTATTCCAGGGCTGCAAAACCAGCGGAGGAAGCACCGGAGGCGGCTTTAAACAATAGGAACGAGCGCGAGCAGCGGCTGGGAAGATTGAGGGTGGCTGGAGGCTGCGGTTAAAGTTTATGAGGTCTGGGGCTGGGAGATGCTCAGCCCTACGTCTCCCACTTTCTTTCCTCGGTCTCTCCTGATGGAGTACGAGTCGAGACAACAGCTGGTAGCTACTATAAGCCCGGCTGCAGAGTGGATGGGAAAACCTGTCTCCATAGTAACAGAACAGGCATTACATGTGCTGCTCCTGCTCGATCTGGGGAGTAGCTGGCTGAAGACATCTGGTCAGTGTAGCCAATTCTCTGGGGAAATTAGCTCATTTCATCTGATAGTAACCACAGAAACTTTTGACTTGGTTTAATAGTATGATGGTGAACATGAGATAGAACCAACTGGTTCAGCAGTTTTGAAAGTCAAAGATTATCTAACTGCTTTAAGATAAATATTTTTGTAAGGAAGACTATTGCTTGTGCTCACTACCCCACCCCCTGCTCTTCCCTGTGGTGATGTTTCTGTCTGATATTGAGGTGATTCTTCAGTGTGGGGTGGGTTTTACAAATTCAAAGATAATTTTCTCTCTCTAAATATTTATTTCTTTTGCTTACAAGAGCTCTTTTCATTATACAGTGAGCCCTCTAAGCCTTTCATCTTAGTGAAGCTCTATATAGTGTGGGATAATGTGTGTGTTAACATACTATGGCCTGTACTCTGAAAAAGTTCACTCCCCTCCCCCAAAATCTTGGGTCAATTAACTCTTAAATATTTTCAAAAGGAATATTCTGAACAGTTATGCAGCTAAAAATAAACCTCAAAATAGCTGTTGAATATGTGTCAAAGTCTTGAGTTATTTAGCATCAATTACATCAATTACAGATCATAATCTTGTGTACAATACAGGAAAATTCCCAACTGATTTTTGTGGAACAAATTCTGCATCCAATAGGCAGAAACTATACTGAGGATATGGTGGTTGGGTATGCTTTCTGTTGTTGTTTTCCTGTTTACCATAACATTTATCAACTCATACTATCTGTGTAACAGTCAGAAATTTTGAGGAAATTAAAGAATGGAAACTTTTTTTTCCATTTGTACATTAGAACGTCATTGTGTATTTTTCATATGCCAATAAATGAATGTAGTGGATGATGGCTTTTCTGGAAGAGTAATAAATGCAAAAAAGCGTCTTTGAAGAGGCCCAAGAGGAACATCCTAGATGTGTGGGGCACAAAGAGATGCTTGATCTTCCGCCACCCCCACCCGCTGCTGACACCTACTCCTGGTTACAAATATTTGAACTCAGTGGGTTGTTGTGACCATCATGATCTAGGAGATGAAAATGTGTGGACAGGCATAAGCCCGAACCGTATGTCTCTGTTTATGGAAGGCCAGCAGAGCTGTCAGTCTTTGAGAAGCCCTACCCATGATTGCTGTTGGAGCATGTGGGGTTGACTGAGAGAAGTGTGTTCAGTTTTGCTGGACAACAGCAATAAATGATTTTATGGAGAATAAGAGCTGCTAGCTGCTGTAATTCTTAAGAAAGATCTAAAGGCCTTAACAGAAATCTGAGAAATGCTTGTAATAGACAAAGGGGCCTGAGCTTCCCAAATCAGACAAGTGCAGCAGATGTTCGAGGGCCCCAGGTGGGTTATATAGATGTTAATAAACCAGATGAGCTGAAATCAGTTAATGAAAGAAGTTTAATCAATCTGAGTTGATTGAAGAAGTGACTGATTATCTGATGAATGCATGTACCTTGTTGAATGAAGATTCTTTGGTTTTCTTTGTCTGCTGAGCTCATGCTCTGATGAACCATGAGTTACATCTCTCTGTGGAGTTTAGCCATTGAAAGTAGGTGTCAGATTTTTTTTTTCCCAAAATGCTCTTCTTTCCTACGTGGAAACACTCGTGTAACAATGTGGGTGAGGGGTGGTAAAGATGGCATGAAGGAAGTCTTTCCTTTTCCACTCTGGACATCATACTGAGTTTCATGGTAAATGAACTGTCCTTGAAACTGAAAAATAAAGCTCTTGGTTTCATAGTTTTAAGTTTCTGGCTACAGGAATCAATAAGAAAAAATCCTACTTAATCAGAGTAAAATTGTATTATTATGGAAAGACTTAGGATGCGAGGGTGCTTTGGAGTTCTTGAGGTGGGCGGTTGTGTGCCTTTTTGCATTTTGTTTGTTTGTTCTTATGAAGCCAAATGGCTTTGGTTGAAACTTGCAATAAGTCTTCACGAAGCTGGATGTTGATAAAAATTAGGGAATTCCGGTCGGTGTGGTTACTAACATGAAATCTTTCCTCAGGGTATGGAGAGGGTATTTTTTTTCCACTGGGCTCCTTATTTTCACAACACTTTCAGGAAGTTTTAATCTCCTCTGACGTGCCTGGTCTTCTGATCTCTCCAGATCAACTTATGGATTTGGGAGTTTTGAGAGGGAAACCGGAGGTAGACAAGGTAATCACATGGCCCTCTCTAGGGAGACCGGCCCAAAAATAGAAACCCCACACAAACATCTCTCTCAAGCGAGAACTGATAGTAAATTTCCTCAGTAAATTTTCTCTGCTTTTTATACTGTTGCTCCAAGCTGAGTTCAAAGCAGTTCTTCTAGGATGACTGTCATTTTTTGCAGCTTTTAGCTGTCTGTTAGGCTAGGTAGTATAAGCTAGTCATATATGCTGTCCCTTCATGGAAAAAGGTAGGTACTCCTGAAATCAAAGCTGCTTACTTCTCGAGGTGCCTAGGGCAGCTGAGATGGATTTCCCTTTGTACGTCCGTATTTCTCTCCCTTAACTGGAGAAAAAGGCATGCATTTTAACTTCAAGTACTTGGAGTTTTCAGTCCCCATGAGATCACTTTCTAGCCCAGCAGTTAATGCTAATTTAGTTAATCAGTGGAAATATTGATGTTGCTTTTATAATTGTTTCGTAGTTATGCACATGCTTGAAAATACATCATATGTGGTCCCAGAGATTTGTAAGAGTTTTAGCGGGTATTTGGAATATGGTACAATTGCATTTCTGATGCCTGGCTACATGCTGGCTTTTGTCTGTGTTTTCCTTTCAGGAAGCATAAATTGTTGATTACGTGGCTCAGCACTCAGATATAAGTGGTGTAAGGGTGTAATCTTCCTTTCTCAACAGATAATATTCAACTGTGCTTGTCTGTTATGGATTGCAGCTTGCTTCAGTGGTCATCCCATTGACTTGGATGGGGATATTCAAGAACAAATTGTTATAGAGTGAAGAGGTGTCAGAAATCAGATCTGTGTGAGGTACCGTGGGCAGCTTAGTGTTAAAGCCTCAAGCTGAAGTCTAATCCTGAAACAAAATGTCAGAAGTATTCTTCCTGCCAAAACTCTGAATAGCTTCTTTTATCATTGGGTCCTGTGATTGTGTTGGCTCACAGGCAGAGTTGCACAATGTACTGAGCAGCAGTAAGAGGTACAACCTGAGCAAAAGAAGAGCTTCTCGGCTCCCTGAAGAAGAATAAATACTTCAGTGGGGTTCCTTTGAGCCTGAGTTCTGACTGAATTATCTTTGTATTTATTTTAACAGTAAAACAAGTTGAAGGTTGAAAAAAACACCCTGCTTTCCCTGCTTTAAAGAGTAGAAAGAATTACAGAACATGAAGTGAAGTTAAAAGGAACTCCTTGAATGTTGTTAAGGATTCCAGAAGTACTCTTTAATTGCTGCCAAAACTAATGTGGCTGGAATTTCGGTGGAAAACATCAGTGCGGTAGCCAGTTAGTACACAAATACCTCCAAGTTTGCAATAGATTCCTCCCTCCCCAAGCGTATTCACCCTGTTCTCCATGTTTAAAAAAATATGACTCCATATTTAATGTTACACTTAATATTGAAACAGTGAAAGATGATTTCTCATAGCAGTGTGAGGAGTTGTGCGGTGGTAACTGCTTGGTGTTGCTCTGAGAACTGATTGCTCATTCTACAATTACCATTGCTTGGTATCATTTTACAGCTAAAAAGTAATCGAATTCAATTCCATGAGCTTGCATTTAATTCACAAAGTGTCCAAAAAGAGGGCTTTCGTGGTGGTTTTCAGAGTAATTTAGCACCCAAGATGAACATAGTCCATGTCTGTGACGCAAGAAATACCCATTACTATTAATCAAAAGGTGTGGAACCACAAAAAGGATTACCAGAGAGTTTCTACCACTTTAGAGCACTGTAAAGCTTGATGTTTTAATAGGCACAATGTTTCTTGCTTTATCAGTGTGGCGTTTGGGACAAGTAATGTGGTACATGATCTCAGAATTCTCTGATGTAACATGCTAGGGGCAGATTTCTAATGAGGAAAGCTTTATTGATGGGCTTACTAAAATCATGCACTGATGTCATCAGCTTTGCTATCCCAAGTGCAATAGCTTATAAATATTCAAATACCCAGTTATGGGACACAGCTTTACCCTACTTTCATATTTAGTAGGTTTCCTTTGTCCATCCAGCTGATGAGGAAATGCACGTTGTGCACAAGGCAGTCCCTTATGTGCATTTCTAGTGTAATGTAATTGTCATGAATTAAACCCTGAGCAAGTACTAGGGATTGACAAAGTTAAATATAAATGTGTTATGTGCTGGGGAAAGGGGAAACACGAGGTTGTCATTAAAGTCATTTTTAGCAGAGCTGTTTTAGCTTTACGTGCGCTATTCACGTGTCAGTGTTTGGTGGTTGTGTGTCAGGACGTCCCCTTTTTTTCTTCTCACTTAGTTTTAGAAAATGACTGTGCCTGGTAATTATTTATTTAGCCTACTGAGAAAATATTGCTATAAAAGAATTTTTTACAGTGGAAAAAACATTATCACCTCTCGGTAATGGTGTGATGTGAAGAATGTCACGCATTTCAGTTAGCACTCACACAGAGTGGTGGTTTGCATTGTGGGTTAGTAAATACTGAGGCTGAGTATTTTTAAAGCA
The DNA here is from genome assembly GCA_013398015.1 of Oreocharis arfaki. NCBI lineage: Eukaryota > Metazoa > Chordata > Aves > Passeriformes > Paramythiidae > Oreocharis > Oreocharis arfaki. The sequence goes on along the minus strand of VZRR01006868.1, from coordinate 394,340 downwards.
AGGAGTCACCTTTCTTTAATATAACCTCTTGCTTCACTTCTCTAAGACAACTCTACAAGTGTGAGTTTTCACTAGCTCCATTGCTGCTGAACACGTATCTTTCCGTATGGGATGAGTTCCAGTGGGTGATCCTGGCTCTCTGATTTGGCAGTAAGGCCTTTGGTGTCCAGATTAGATGGAAGGTTTTTTGTTAATATCACATCTAACATCTAATGGGATCTTGAGAGGTTTAAGCAGGACACACATACAGAAATCAACTTTTTCAAAGAGTAAGCATTGAAAACTGCAGAGAAGATATGAAGTGGAGGCTAAAACACTGGATGATCTTTGGACCTTAAAAAAAAATCCAAACCACAAAGCAAGAAAAATTTTTATAATTATTGGCTGAATTCATCTAACTATGGAGTAAGACTGGCATTTCCTTCGTCACTTACTGGGAAAAAGTCTTTGGAAAATGTGGATTTACAAAGATATGTTTAGTTTAATTACTAATTTAAGCAACAGTAAATCTCAGATCAAAGAGAAGGGCCTCGAAAATTCTGCTATTCCTTCGGAATAAGGATAGGAAAAAATCCTTCAATGAGTCACCTGGAAGTATAGTTCACATGAAGAGCAGATATGCCTCAAGCTTTAGAAAAATGAGTGCAAAAATATGGAGTTCTGCTCTACTGCTACCAGTTGGATGTTCTGATATGTTAATGCATTTATAGTGCATAACCAATGCTTTGGTTCTTCTAATTATTTGTTTTTTGAAGTGTACTCTAAGTCTGACCTTCATTGCCCAATGTTCCAGCACAGAAGAAGCTCATCTGTCTCTAAACCATGCTCCTTGTGCCCATTACTTTAAGTTGCAGTTGTTTTTAACTCTTCAGAGGGGATCCTTCTGGTTGGGTGACTTTTGCTTGGTATTGTGCAGAGTCTTGGGTTTATTCTTGATGTGTCCTAGGTGTTGCTTTTACAAGGTCCCTCCTTTCCAAAGAGTTTTGGAGTACAGTGTTGCTGAATTCTGCCAAATACCAGCTTGGTGNTTTTTTTTTTTTTTAATTCATTCCATATAATACCCATTAGTTTCCTGAGGTATTTGATGTCTTGAAGCTCAGACCAGCTGCTACTGAGAAGGCCATGGCTTTTTAAAGAACTTTTTTTCTTCCAGCAATGAATAGTGCACTTGTCCTTTATTTGTAAAGGGAGCGGAGGAAAGGTGATAGTGAGTGAAGGGAGTTTCACAGAGCTGCAGTTCTTTTTTAGTAACTTTGAATTCTGCAAAGAGCAGCCTCTGCACCATTTATTTATGTTGGACCCAAAGCTGATAGAAACATGAATTCATGTGAAAATATAAGTCTTTGCACATAACGGTAGCTCGGTTAATGGGGTATGCGACTTCAGAGAGATCTGGCTTACATCTTCATTTTGCAAATGTAAGTTTAGTTTGGTCTCTTTGGAACGCTATCAAAGCTTTGGAGAGAGTTTGCACAGAGCTGATCATGTGCTTTGGTTGGTATAAATTAAGTTCCCATTTCGGAATGCTCTAATCCTGATGCACTGAATGATAGCCACAACTGTTTAGTGCTCGCTGGTTGGAACGGGCGCAGGAAATTGGCACCAGGAGGAAGCTACTTGCCCTCAGTATGTGAAATGTATTTGCCACTTAGCTGAAAATGCTGACTTTGTTGCCTTCAGTTAAGTTTATTTTGCATGTCAAATAACTCTCCTCTCCTCCTTCACAAATTTCAGAGGCAACTGTAAAATGCTGACTGAATGGGCTGTGTACATATGGCATCTGAGAGGGTTTTTATTAGCTTAAACTAGCACATGTGTTTTCCTGCGAGGAGTATTAAGTGCCTGGACTGCAGGTTTAGTGTGTGACTGTTTTTGCAGCTGTGTGGAAGAGCATGATGTGTATTCCCTGGAGCAGGCCTGGGAGAGAGCTCAAGTATGTTGAAGCAAAAGCAGGTTGTGTTTATGGGGAATGTCAAACAGAAATATGGCACTTGAGCCCTTATCAGTGCTGAGCCTGATAGTGGTAACTGAATGATGGTCATCCAGGTGTGTGAAAGGATTTTGTTTCAGAATTTGATGTCTTTATATTGGAACTTTGTCTTGCCAGCCCAGACAAAAATAAAGTTTTCTTTTTTCCTCTTTTTTTTTTTTTTTGAAGCTGGAGGAAATTGAAACCAATGTTAGTCACTTGAAATTTATTTCTTTTTAAACTTTTAGTGAAGAGCATGGTCATTGCTCAGGCCAGAAATCTTGCTTTTGGAGGATGAATTTTGCAAACATGCTGCTTCTAGAAAAAGAGGATATCATCAGTAAATGTAGAAATCATGTCCTGCTTTTGGTGACCTCTCACTCTTCTTACTTGTGGAAATTACATCACACTCCGGAAAGAGTCCCATAAAGCCCAAAACCATGCAGAGGAGCAGGAAGGCTAGAGCTGAGGATCCTGAAGCAAGGCTGTCTAGCACACAGGACCAGTCCATAACTCACTTCTTAGAGGGAGGGCTGGGCCTGGGGGAGATGCTTTGCCTGCACAAGACAGGTAAGAAGTTAGAACTTCATCAGAAAGAGCTGCTCTTCAGCGTAGTCTGTATCTGCTTTTGCAGGAACAAGTCGTTGGAATAGGCCATAAATAGCTGATGGGATCTAGATGTGGGGGCCTCATGATGTCACTGTGCATATCCAGCTGTACTTCCATGCACAGTGCTCCTTGTCTGGAGGCATTCATGTGGGTGGTGAGCAGTGGGTTTTCAAAACCACCGGAAAAGAAATATTTTTTTATCAATGCTCTTTCTAATTTCTGTTTTAAAATGTGTTGATGCTTCCTGGATGCTATCACAATATGGCCTCAAACAACAAAAAAAAGTACATTGTGTCTGAAACCACTAGATTTCAAGTGTTGCTGTTATCATATTTTATAGTAGGTGACCAGAACTTGACCGTTACCTCTTAAAAATGCCATCTACACTTATATTCCCTTTTAACTGTACAAAGTGGAACTACTGCAGGTTGAGCTAGGCAGATCATGGCCGAATTCTTCCTTTTGTGTGGCTCTGCTTACAGATAAGAGTGTGCAATATTTATTTTCTCTCATAATGGAGTAGTGTTGTAAAGTGATATTCTAAAGGTATAAAGGAAGTAAGCTTTGCTGGGAGTCACAGTGGCTTTTATTGCCCTGTCATTTGTAGCTGGAAAACAACAGGCATACGGTCTGTTCCTCGGGTCCCTCAATAAATTCCATGTTGGCTGTGGGGCAAAAGCAAGACTTATGAACTGCTTGCTGCAGGGCATGGCAGGTATGAAGCAGCTTTTTTAAAAAAGGAGTGAGAAAGGTTGTTTAATAAAAGTCATGCAACAAGATCCTTGACAGAATGAAAATGCTCAAGGAAAATAGCCACTGTGTAAATAGTGTTATTATGGCAGTTCTCTGTAAGTCAGAAATACAGACTTGCTTGGCTTACACCATTTTTTTTTTTTTAATAGTCTGTAGCAGTTCCTTCTACTCCTGTTAGCGTATTGTGTGTACTAGTGAATGAGTTTGCACATTTGTGAACTGTGTGTACGTGGGCTTCATCTGAAGTGTAGGTGAATAGTTCCTTTGAATTTGGTGAGGTATAAAATTAAGCATATGCTGCACTGAGTAGAAGCCAGAGCATTTTTCACTTTGAAAGAGAGGGTCTTGAATGAATTCCTTCTAGAGACTTTTATGAAGCCCTAAATAAGAGGTTCATGAAATAAACAGAAAGGAATAGGGATTTTTAATCATTTTTTCATCAGGTTTAGCATGTTGACACTTTCTCTCTCTTGCCAAATACTTTGGGTTTGGAGTCTACTTCTTGAGCCTGCTTTTTGATGGGGGAGAGCTCCGCATTGAAATGAGCGCCGTAAACTAAATTGTGCAAGCCCAGCCCAATTCACGTCTGCGAGTTCCCAGTGGATATCATCAGCAACCAAGTTCATAAGCTAAAGACAACTGCATTATGAAGAGACTTGTGCAGGGGTGGCAGTGTGGGAAGTTGTTCGAAGGCAGCCGTGCTCCAAGACCGTGCCTTCACGTGCAAAGTTACACCACTGACACCTGAGGCCTTTTGGGGCTGGTGGAAAAATTTCAACTGCCAGGGTTTGGGTTTGGCTGAAACCTCTAGTGAGAAGAGAGCAAAGGAAATCAGCAAAAGGCTTTTTAAGTGCACCTAAGGGAGTTAGGTGCCCGACTCCTATTGAAATTCAATAAGATTTAGTTGCTTGAAGCCTTTGGAAACATCTCAACTCAAAATTGCAGGCCTGCAGTGTTCTTTAATGGTCCCAGTGCTATTGTTCTGTGCTCTCAGCACCGATTAAGGGAAAATAAAAAAGCTTCGTCACAATCAACTGTTCTAGCTCTGTCTCCCAGTAAGCATCCCTTTTTTTCAGAACGTGAACACTAATGGAAACATTATTCCATCTTAATTAAAAACATTAACAAGGGAGCTTTAGTGATGTCCAGTAACTTGGGAATAATTATGGGCCTCTGAAGGTAGAAATCTAACACTGATACCATGGTTTTGGTTTTCTGTAGTCTGTTTAATCATTTGGTGCCAAATTTGCTAGATAAAAAATTTTAGCAAATGAAAGCAGGCTTTTGAAAGAAAGGAACACCAAGGATTTTGGCTTTAAACATATAAAAAAACCCCATAGCATTATTTGTTTTCCTCTCAAAGATGAAGTTTACAAGCTCTTTGGAAGTGAGGAGGTTAAGTAGGGGGAGGAAAATCTCCAGTTCTAAATAGCGTTTTTGAGACTTGCTGTTGCTCAGTAAGTGTTTATATATATGAGAAACCATTTGTCTTCTTATTTTTGAACTGTACTTCATCAAGTTGGGATTTTTACTTTATTGAGTCTTTGTGTGCTTGCCTAGGCCATCTGATTTTGCTGTTCTGTGTATCTTAGAAAGCACAGTACAGCTTTCAGGAAAAAATCCTGCCTTTCTCAATAGAACAAAGAGGGGCCTTTTTATACAAAGTGGGTGAGATTAGAAGAAACAGTTGCCTTTGCTGCTGTTAATTTGCATACCCTGCTCAGGCTATACTGAAGTGCTGTCTGAAGCATTTTGCAAGGCCTGATGTGTCAGGTGAACAGCGCACTGAGAAGTGGACTCCAGCTCTGTCTGAATTACCACGAAGCCTTGTAGTGTTTGGGTTTTGTGTGCTGCCCTTCTGTCAGTGTAAATGCAACCCATTGCCACAGAGGCGATCAGAGGGCTGGAGCACCTCTCCTGGGAAGACAGACTGAGAGCTGAGATTGTTCAGCCTGGTGAAGGGAAGGCTCTGGGAAGACCTTTCAAGCACTTTCCATTACCTAGAGGGGGCTACAAGAAAGTTGGAGAGGACTTTTTACAAGGGGACAGGAAGGGGGAATGGCTTCAAACTGAAAGGGGCAGGTTTAGATTAGATATTAGGAATAAATTCTTTACTGTGAGGGTGGTGAGGCACTGGAACAGTTTAACCCAGAGAAGTGGATTGCCCATCCCTGGAAGTGTTCAAGGGCAGGTTGGATGGGGCTTTGAGCAATCTGATTTAGTGGAAAGGGGGGCTGGAGCTAGGTGATCTTTAAGGTTCATTTCAACTCAAACTGTTCTATAAGTCTGTGATTTCTCTATATGAAAGACATACTCCCCCTTTTTTTGGCCTGTGAGGAGTAGAGAGATGCTGTATCCCTTCTCATGAAGATACTTAGCCTGTTTGTTTCCCAGTCCAGCTACACAGCCCTTGACTGATGGCAAGTGTCCTGTTTGTCACTTTAGCATCAGCAGATCTATTGTCCCCTCTCTTGGCTCCTTCAGAGACCTGCTTGTCATGACCTCTGAAAAAAGCTTGTGGCAGTGTCCTCACTCCACTACTGCTGCCTGAGACTGTGAGGAGGTTACTGTTCCGATTTACTGCTCCGTAGCAGAAATATTCTGTTGCCTTAGCTAAAAAATAGGTTTCAGTTCAAGCAGTGCCACAGGAATCTTACAGCTGAAGTAGTGGTGGTTGGCATGCAATCCCTACATCAGATATATGAGGGATTATTTCATTGTTTAGAGAAATTCATGGGAATTTTATCATCATTGAAGCCAGATTTGATGGAATTGTGGGAGTAATGTGATTTATCTCTCCCATCAGGGTAATGTAATAGAGCTTGTGATATTGCGGACATGGATAGGAGTTGTATTCCCAATAAAATGTTGAGATGGGAGGAAATTCTTCAGTACAAGAGGTGTGTGTTTGTGTCTTAAAGTTTTCCCCCTCACCAATGCCTCTTGTCTTCCTGTGCCTGTCATCTCTCCTTCCTCTTAGGGCAGACACCTCTGTGGGAGATTAAATAAGCTGTATGCGGTCTTCAGTTTTGGGTCTTCTATAGCCAATCAGAGTAACAGAATGGTATGCTTTGCCTTCTTCCTCCTAAAACATGTGTTTTTCCTCTCTTACATTTATGGAGTGCGTTGAAAAAAATCTAGACTCCAAGTAAAGGCATTTTTGTCCATAACAGATTTCAGATGATGTCATCTAGCCCTCCCACATCAAGTGGTTGTCGGGAATGTCTGTGATTCTCCATGACCAGTTACAGTTTTGATGTCTACAAGGCAGAGCCTTAGGCAAAATGTTCTCTATACAGATGTTTTCTAAGCCTCCAGGGACAATTTCTGTATCTGCTAAATAGCTGTTGTTGTGGTGTCATGATCCATTTTTGGTCAGTTTTGTCATGTTCCCCCCCCACCCCCCCAAGCTATTAACCTAATTGCTTAAAAACACCTCCTTTGGTTAAGTTTCAGGACCCTGTCATTCCTTTGGGAGTTGCTACTGTACTTTTGTTTCACAATGCAGGTGTTGGATGCCTCCCATCATAGGATTGTAGCTCTTTCAATCCAGTGGAGATCGAATAGTAAAGGAAGGGCTTTTCAAGATGCATTTATTAGCAAAATACCCTGGGAATTCTGGAGGCATGGACTGTAATAGCAGATAGCATGGGTATTTTTTCAGGTGACTGTGTTTTTATTGATCCTGCCTAAGTTCCTTCATCAGGTGGTGAGAGCTGTACTTGTAGCCAGATGACTAAATTATGCCGTATTTTACATGTCTGTGCTGGAATTACGTGGCTGAGAAGCCGTGAAAATGGCACTATGTGTATACCTGGGCTGAACAGGAAGGATGGCGGAAGTGAGGGCAGCACATAGAAATCAATAATTAAAGGGAAAAAAGTGTTTTCTTTTAAGTAAGACAGCCCTTGTATGCCCATAGTATGAATGTACATGACTGTCGCATCTTAGAGGGCTCTTTATACCATATAAGTTTTTGGTTGTATTTTTCACTGTTGTATTTCTGTTTTCACCTTGTAGAAAGGAGATTGCTGTTAAGTTACATTGGGTTGAATGGGTCCTTGCACAGTGTAGTTCTTGTATGTATGCAATTTTAACCAAGAAAACTCCTCCACTGAGCTTTAGTTCATGTGCTCACTCATGTTTTTCAGGCAGTTATTTTCTTCTTAACATGTAAATTTCATGTTAAGCTGTTAATCAGGAAAATACAGGGAATGTTTTAGTAGCTCAGGAAAACATAATTTTCTAATTTTTTTTTTTTAATTGTCTACAAGTTTCTGGCCACTAATATAAGAGTGTACAGACAGAAATTCATCAGCCTCCCCCACCCCCAGGAGACTACTTATTAGATTTATGCAACACAAGATATTAAAAACACTTTTGTCTGTCACACAGCCACGGGCAGGGGAGGGGGAATTTGCCAGTTGCTAATGGATACCTGACGTTTTTGTGTATGACCGTGAAGAACAGCTTGTGCACTTTCACCCCCGATGTTCCCTGAATAACTCAGGTCTCATTTAGGTCAATAAGCCTTTATCGAAACGTCAGGAGTGAAAAATGTGTCTTGGTGTAAGCCGACTGGTCGTTCCCTCCAGTCACCGGGGTCTATAGGACAATCAGTGTTCTCTGAGCTTGTCTGCATGTCACGCAAAGAGCTGGGTGACAGTAACCATTGACTGCGTGTCTGTCCCATTGTCTTTGGGGCAGCCCCCATTTGCATACTTGCCGGTGTGCCTGTTGGCCAATGAACCGTGGAGGGGCTTTAGGAAACACGCGCGCACAGCTCCCGTGCGAATTTCCCGCGTGGAGGGCGCTCGCTCCTTGAAAGCACAATCCGGGCTTTCTCTTCCTACCTTCCTGCTCTAAAACTGGAACTGTGATCCTGACAGGGCCACGGAGCCTGGTCACAGCACTGTCTCTTTTTCCGTTGTGCTAAAACGTTAACTTTTTCTCTGGGTTTTTCTTTGCTTGCCAAGGTAATTTTTTTCCTTCTTCTTTTGCGTTTAATATTGCTTTTGTGGATATCTGAACAGTATTATCTGTGCTATCACACGTGATGTGAAGCCATGCATCCCTTCCTCAGATGACCTATTTTGAATGAAAGACAGGTTTTGCTTCCTGTGTGGTTGGAATTGTCTTTTGTTAAGGGAATTTCCTCCATGGTAGTGATGGAGACGTGCTAGCACTCGGCATACAGAAGAGCACTTGGATATTAGGGTTTATTGACCGTGTGTGAAAGGGACACAATCTCCTGATCACAAAAGATTGCTTCTGGTGCTCTGTTTTCTGTGACAATTCAACAGCACCTCATGTCAAGAAGAGCTTGTAATTTCCCCATTCACTTTTGGTTCATAAGTGACATTAGACTGGACAAAGGGAGGGTTTCATTGCATTTGAAGCTTCTGTCATAAAACACAGGCTTTTCTTAAAGCATCTGGGTGCAGATGCTATTTCTTTCAATTTATCATTTTCATTATGTCTTTATTTTATTGGAAAATATTTAATTTTTTTTTTTTTAAATGGTGGAGGGTTCTGGTGGATCTTTTCAGAAGAAAATTGTAGAAGAGATTCTTGGCTGGGTTGAGGAGCCTGAGCTTTATGTTTATTGCAACCATTGCTCTGGATAGTTTCATTATATCTTAAAAATCTACCTTGAATGCAAGTGACTACAAACAATTGTGATAGCTGTTCTGTGTCTGACATCTTGCATAAGTTATGAGATGTCAAAATTAAGGGAAAGAGTCCTGGCTCGTGTTCTATCAGCTTTTCTAGAAGTGTCACAGAGTTGAACACTTTAGTGCCCTGAGATGAACAAGTTTTTTATGCCATCAAGGTGTTTTAGAGCCACAAAAATATTATAGTGAAGTCAACTGATGCCGACCCCTTTCCCCACTATTTTTGCTGAATACAGACGTATTATTTTGCTCAGTACTCAGGGCAATGTCCCATGCATTTTTGAAGGTGGTAATGTGACTCCCATTCGTCTTGACTAGACTGGGGCTGTGTCCTGGCTGTTTCGGTTAATTAAGAAAGTAATCGTAGGTACCATCTTGGGTCCCATTTGCCAGTTTGTTATGCAAAGCAGCAGTGAACCCTGCAGACATGTGAGGGGGCTGGATAAAATGTTCAACAGCACGTTGTGTTCTCTGCAGTTGCTCTTTATGTGAAATCACACTTTGAAATAGGGAGCTTGTTCTCTTAATCTGCATTAACCTGTGTAACCATGACATCTTGAGATTGGTTTCTCAGCTGTGCTCTCACTTTATGCCATGTGTTGTGTGTTTTCAATAGCAAACCATTTCAATAAGCAGATTTTGTTGTTGGCTCTGATGGAGAATGTGACCATTTATTAATTGAGTTGGCCAGTAAGGAGGAAGTATTGCAGCTCCCTGATACTCAGTAAAACTCTGCTGGCTATGCCATGCTCATCTGGTCTGTAGAAAACCCAAGGTTTATCTGTACATTTATGACATTCCGAATAGGACCTAACTGTACCTCAGTCCAATCAGCAAGAGTATCGGATGTCTTTGACATCTGCCACCTTGGAGGCATTTCCAAAGTCATACCTTAGTATAGGTGAGTAGTTTACAAGTGGCTTGGTACCAACAGTGCTGCAGGACTAGATTTCTGTTTCTGCTGAAGTCTCTAAATGCTGACAAGAGGATGGGAAAGGTGTGTTAGAGAGCTCACTATGTCTTCAGTGCACCTGGAGACTGACATATTGGTGATGGATACTAGAAATCTCTTTTCAATCCATGTGAGCTTAAAGGAAGAAAGAAAAAGTATAAATAAGGGAGAAGTTAAGTTGATCTGGTTAATGCATGTGGAGCACACCTCCTCCTGAAATGAAATAAGCTAGCAAAATGCTCATCTTCTAAATACAGACTCTGCTTGTTTTCTTTGGCTCAGTCAGGAAACCTTTTGTTTGAATTAGACCAAGTGAATTGCACAGAATGGTTTTCAGTTTTAGTACGTGTAGACAAGCCAAACTGCATGTAATCAGAGTACTTCAATTTGCTCCTAATATTTTCTTTCTCTGCTCTTAAAGGTTTTTCTATTTTACTTCGGATCATGATTGGTATAGTTGATATATTTGTCACTTTCCTAATTTTACATTTTATTTAGCGTGTTCTAATGCATTCTGAAAAGGGATGAAAGACATACACAGAGCGGAGAATTAACCTAGTTCCCTGTGTGTTTCTTTTAGGAAATTGTATTAGTGGTATTCTTTGGAACAGAATACGTGGTTCGGCTGTGGTCGGCAGGATGCCGCAGTAAATACGTTGGAATATGGGGAAGGCTTCGTTTTGCTAGGAAGCCTATTTCAATCATTGGTGAGTATGTAAAGCTTGCAAAGTTGATGTAAACAATGAGTAGAACTTGCCCTAAAGGTTTTTAGGGCAAGTCAGATTTAGAAGTCGGATTGCAGTAATTGAAGCCAAGTTAGAGCGAGAGCTCTTGTCATTAGTGTGAATGTAGATCTGAATTTCCTTTCAGGAATTCATGGCACTGTCATTTGAGAACAAATGTAGTTTGGTTTGTTTTTCCAGAAGAGCAGAGTGTTTTCTTTTCACAAGTGATCTTAAGCTTTGCCAGGAATAAGTCTTGGCCGTAGTTCTGTCTCCTGTGACCTGAGGATCCCAGACACTGTACAAGAGCTACAATTACATTTTTTTAGAGAGACTGAACAGCCTTTTCTTATCCCCTCAGCAGCCATTTGAACAGATTATTATGAGTTTATTTTGCACTCTAATTGAGGTGTGTACTGCATGGTAGAGCACGATAGATGCACTGTAGTTGCTTTGTGTATCAATTGAATTAAAATATGGTTTTCAGTGATGCATTTGGAGCTGGACACCTGAATTCCCTTTGTATTCAATTGGCTTTCTAAAATGACTTCAAGGTTCTTGGAAATTACATCCAAATATTCCATATATGTCACTAATCCCTGTTTTTTTAGAATGCTTGTCATTAATTTAACAGTTTCACGGAAAGAAACATAATCCGAAATCAATCTGTGTTTTGTTAGCCAGTATTGAGAGAACTGTGTAAAGACCCGTGCCCTGTACTTAAGTGCTTGAAATATAAATTGACTAAATAAATCAGGTTTTGGAAGAGGAGTATTGTTATGGAAGAACAGTAATTCTTGTTCTGTGACATAGATTTTTCCACTACTCAGAAACATTATTTGTTGTTGAGCACAGGACAGGTTTTCATAAACTATCTGCAGTTTTGCTGAATGTAAGTTAAAAAATTTTGTATGTGGATATTTTTACAATTATAAAATAGTTTGGTTTAGCTCCTCTGTGCATCCATACACACACACATATATATAAATAGAAACTGTGTCTCAGGTGTGACCGCAGCTATAAAAAAGCTTTGACTGCATCTTTGCACTCTGGCCATGATCCATTTCACTTGAGTGCTAGAACACTAGATATTCTGAGGTATCACCCAAATTAATTCAGTCTGGAAAGCAAAACACAGTTCCACTTTCCCAGATATGGATCAAGAACTATTTAATTCTCCAAAATACAGAGTTCCTTTCCAAAATTTGCTAGGCCTGAGGCATGTAGATTTAGAGTACAGTGCTGACTGACTTAAACTAAATTAGACTCATACTCTTATTCCAATTTTCTCTCCCTTTTAGACCTGGACAGATAAAATGATAGTAAAGCAATTTTCTTTTATATGAAATAAACCCCAGAATCTCTGTCAGTTAAAATCCTGTCTAAGCACAGAAGAGAAAATGAGAATTGGAGAAGAGAGAATACATGGAAACTGCTGAAATTCCTCCTGGGTTATAGCTAATAACAATTCCAGGCTGCTTGATGGTAACTCCTCATTCATTTAGACTGTGGCCAGCTTGGACCAATCCCAGTAAAACCTTTCCATCATATCACGTGATGAAATTTTCTTCACATGCCACAATAGAGATCTCTTGATATATAAACAAAAATATCAATTAGGAGTGACTGTTCAAAGTGTAATATTAAAGTAGTATTTGTCTTTGGTTCTAGTAGTCTTCCAGAAGTATTGCAAGATGCTGCTAACTAATTTTCTTCAATTGAATTTTATTTTCCAGATTTAATTGTAGTTGTTGCTTCCATGATAGTTCTTTGTGTGGGCTCTAAAGGTCAAGTCTTTGCAACCTCTGCTATCAGGTAATTATATGCAATAAAAGAAAGTAGTGCTGTCTGAGCAAGGTGGGGTTTCTTCTTTTTTTAAAATTTACCTCCTGTTTCAGCTCTTGCAGGAGAAAATGAATCACTGCCCAGTGTCATGTGATAGAGCAGATCACCAGTCATGTGTGGGTGATCCCATAAAGCATAGGGGAAGTACAGTTTTGTTGTAATGCTTTTATGGCTAGTGGAGACAGAGAAGCTCATTCTCCTTCTGCCTTTCCCCAACTAGGTGGGTTCTACCCAAATCCTCGTTTAGTTTCCTAGCTTGGTTTTATAGCAGCTCTTTGATGCTTCATATTTCTGACATCTTTAAGCTGCCTCTTTATAAAATGTCTGTGGTAGTGAATTCCTGATGGACTGAATCCACCTTGTGCTCAGAAAGGTCACACCACTTGGTTTTCTTGGATGAATATGTGTCAATGTGCTTTGCTCTTCACACTGGCTGCAGCCATGCTCCAGGATTGCAGTGACTCCCTTAAAAACAATGTTTTAAAACACTATTGGACTGTCTGGTTCAAATTGCCTATGAAATTCCTCAAAGATAAGGAAATCAGATCTTTAGTTAGCTGGTTCTGTATCTTGTTTCCCATCCTGGTGAGCGGGTCAAATATGAGTTGATGAATAATTTATAGAGCATTTACAGTTTGTGTCCAAAATTCCTGAATCCTTGGGTTATCCTTACTAGCCATGTGTACAGAAGTCAGTCCTTCCCTTGGACAATCTCCCTACACTCTCTTCATAACAAGAAGAAAGATGGGTGACCGGAGTGGGAAGACACAGGCTGCTAAGTCTGACCTAAAATACTACGTGTCTCTTAAAATGCTCCTCTAGAAGCCAGACTTTGCTTTTCTGCCTCTGTTTCTTCTCTTGTGTCTTTAGTCTCTTCATTAATTTGAAAATTGTGTTCCAGGGGCATCCGTTTCCTGCAGATTTTACGGATGCTGCACGTCGACCGTCAGGGCGGTACGTGGAGGCTGCTGGGATCAGTGGTGTTCATTCACAGACAGGTAAGTTTGAGCAGTCTGAGGAATGGCACAGCTGATGCCAAAGCCTTTCTATTCAGAACAGCACACATGCAGACATGCTGATGATGTCACTTATAGGTAGTGTGGAGGCAGGTAGTCATTTATTTCAACCAAGTGTGGTTGTTCTGCCTCATATTCACTTCCACTTTGGCAAATTTTGACTTGTAGTTAGACTTAACAACAGAAAATGAGACTTCTGAAGCCTAGTCTTAATATTTCCTAAAATATGTATCTAAATTTCGGAGTTGTTTTGAATCTGGCACTGTTTGAAAGTTACCCAGCTACTTTTTGGTGGCCAGAAGGTAACGAGTCCTGCTTGCAAGTGAAGAGGTTGTTTTGACTCCTTGTTGGCAATGGGAGTGCTGGACCAAGCCATCAGCACTATAAATTTTGTCACCACTGAGCTCAGTGGATTTTTGTTAATTTGCACAGCCAACACTCAGCATCAATGTTTATTAATTGCTGAAATTGCATTCTTCTCTTCCAGTTATCCTTTATAACCCATTGGTGTTAGGAAATTTAAGTGTCTCAATGAGACCATAAGGCCATTATTTTTACTCTCCTTGCAGGAGCTGATAACTACACTCTACATTGGATTTCTGGGCCTGATTTTTTCCTCTTATTTTGTGTACCTGGCCGAGAAAGATGCTGTAAATGATTCTGGAGAAACAGAGTTTGGCAGCTATGCAGATGCCCTGTGGTGGGGAGTAGTAAGTATAGCAATTTCATATGTTATCACTGTCCAATGTGGAATAAAATTCAAGTAAGTATGGGCTAAGAGCAGCACTTTGAAATGGCTTCTTATTGCTTCAATCCACTTTCTGGTTTTCTAATTCTGTTACACTACAAAAATACTATAGAAGATCAGTAGTTTTATTTGGTTTTTACAGTCTTACGTGATATAAAGTGATCAAATTACATATAAAAAATGTAGAAACATGTTCTATTTCTTTGTCCTGTCTTCCTTACTGGTACAGTGATTACTTCTTGCTACCTTTTTCATGGTAGTATTCAACTGTCTAAGGTGGTAAGAGTCTTTCTAAATCAGGGCTAGTTTTTTTGAGGTGTTAAGTTGTTTTGAGGTGTTTAGGCTGCCTTTGTCTATCTTTTTGTTGGGTTGGTTTTTTTTCCTTTAAACAGTCATCTGTGTTTTACAATTTGGCCTGTGACAGTAATTCCCAGTTTATTCAGAATGGATTAATTCTGGAGCAAGAAGCATCTAAGATACTTAACAAATCTGGGCACAGGACTGTTCTAAAGTGGTTATATTGCTTTGGGAGCCACATAGTATCCTCACACAGCATTTGTCTGTGCTGTGTCGACACACCATCTTGTTTAGAGATTTCTCGGCTTTCTCTAAGGTGCTACCACGACTTTGGCTTAGATGTATCTTCAGTTCTAGTAAAGTTCTCCCTTCTTTCTATTGATAGTGACAGTTGTCTCTCTGTTTATTATATGTACTTACTAGTGTGGCATCCTTTCTGGGATTATATTTTTGTAAACATTTTAATTTTGATGCTTCTGCTAGTAACTATTCCCTCTTTCATTCTCATGATACACAAATACTAGGTTGACAATTTTGTTCTGGCATTTCCCATCTGTAATTGTTCCCGTTTCCCTTTCCTATTGCAGTTCAAAGAAAGGTACTTTTGGAAGGTATTTTTCCTTATCATTAGCATTCAAGCAATTGTACTTTTTATCTGCTTTAATTCTATTAGCTTAATCAAACAAACTGTCATCAGTAAGTGCTACAGATCTTTGAAATGCATAGGCATCACTGGTAACACACTTGCACTTTCAAAATGTGCTGATCTTCTTCTTCTAAAGCAGCTTTTTCTTTGCTGCTTTAAATCTAAAGGCATTGTTTCTCTTTTTTTTTTTGTTAAAAATAAGACAGCTAATAAGTCTTCTGTTTAAGAATGATAGGACTAACACCTCAATTTCACTAATAAAATACGTATATGTATTTAAGAATATTTATTAAGAAATATTTTTAATAAACCTCTGCGTGTGTGTGCTTATATAGTCTTCTCTTCACAAATGACCAGTTGCTGTTTCAGGAAGGAAAGATCTATTGATGAGCAAATCTATTGCAGGTCTGCTGGTGCTGAAATGCTTATGTAGCCCTTTTTGAATACAACAAGTTTTGTTTTGTTGTATTGTTGTGCTGCTATGATCTGCTGCAGAATTCTTTCTTCTTGCTGTCTGCCATGGTTAAATACAGGCTTTCTTAGGACCAGGAGACTTACTGTGTAGCACAAGCAAGTGGCTTTCTGTCAAGTAGCTTTTTCAATGCTTTCATGTCATTATGGCACTTTTATTTTCCACTACAGTAGTCAGATGACTCAGTAATTAACAGTGGCAGATGTAGCTGCATTTAAAAACACATGCTGTCATTGGCGTTGCCATTAAAAATTGAGTATGTGACAGACCAGATTGGCTTACTGAAAATACAGTAAAACCTCTCATAGAAGCGACACGGTCTGTCAGGATATTGAAATCTTCTCCTTTCAGGGAATTATTGTTCAGTTAATAGGCGTGCCAGTTATTTTGTCTTCCTAATTACGATAAACTTATTTAATCAATACGTTTAATTATGATGATATTTCTTCTCTGTCGTGGCTTCTATTCTGTTGCAGCATGCCATATGAAGTGTGAGACTGCATTCAACGAACACATAATGTAATTTCTTTAATATTAAAAGCAGAATTAGGTGTCCTTGTTCTGCTCTAACACACTTCCACTAACTGCTGGAAAGATTTAATGGAACAAACCTGGGATGGATTCAGGTCCATCCGTTTCTGATGTCTTGATAATGATTCTTCATGGTTTTTGGTAGGAAAAAGCCCTGTAAAGTTACGACAGAGAAGAAGTTAGCCCAGGGAAGTCATGGATGTCCCATCCCTGGCAGTGTTCAAGGCCGGGTTGGATGGGGCTCTGAGCAGGTGTAGTGGAAGGTGCCCATTTCAGGGGCTTGGAACTAGGTGGTTTTTAAGGTTCCTTCCAACCCAAACCATTCTGTGATTCCATGAATAATTGTAAAGTCATGAGGATTCTTCCTATTAGAGGTCTCAAACTCATACAAAAACCTTCTCAAGTGTGAGATCCCAAACGTTTTGGTCATGTTTAGCCAGAATTTTCTGAATTGCTTAAACACCTCAAATTTTGGTCAATGAAAACCTGTTTTGAGCTAAACCTGCAAAAAAAGGATAATTCACAGCTCCTGTCTCAGACACCCTCATAAGTAAGTGATCTCACTTCTCTGAAAGTGCACCTACTTGACATAATAGAGAATGCTTCAAAAAGTCCTTGGCAGTGTTTTCTCAACCCTTTACTCAGTCTCCAGCACTGCACTGTTTTGTTATCTCAGTTTATGTGTGCACTGCTAAACAAGTGCTTTGGGCAGCAGTAACAGAATATGTAGCACAGCTGAAGTAAACCATATAAAAGGTTTGTGTTACCACAACCAAACTGCATCTGGAGTTGGGTACTTTCATATTGCTGTGCTTTGCTGACTATAGGCACACCCCTCAGGTGCATAACTTGTAATTAAGTGTTCTTCATTGTCATTGTTGTTATTTTTGAGTCTATATTGCTTTTCCATTTTCTTATGTAAATTGGCCTCTTGGGCTTTATTTGAATTTCCTTGAGAACTCAGGACTGTAGCTATTTGCCATTAGTTATAGGCTTCTTGAAGAAACCTAAGGTTACCTTATGGCATAAAGAGTTGTCTGTATCATTCCTGTTTTTGAATATAGTGCAAGTTGTATAAATTCTGCCAGTGGCAGGATATCTGTATGCCTTTCAAAAATAGGTTCAGTATTAGCAAGTAAAATAAATGTAATGTGATGGATCTTTCAGTTCCCCAGTGCCACTATTCAAAATTAGTCTGCTTATGTTGTCCTTCATGTCCAGACAGACAGTTTCAAAGACCTAATATAGATTCAGGACCAATAAAATCAAGAATTCATTAATTTTTTTTTTTTAAAGATGCTTTAAAAGATGTGATAAATATTCTCATTGAATCTTTTAGAGATGACCACCTTCAGAAAGCATTACTTGCTCACTGCCTCTGTGGATTCTGTGGGCTTTAGCTTGTGGGTTTTTGTTTTGTTGTTGTTTTTTTCTCCCCCTCTCTCTCTCCTTCAGCATTCATTTCAATCCCATCTCAGAGCAACTGAGAGGAGCTCCTCTTTTGATATCCACCGAATGAATACACAATTTCCAACCTTAACATTGGAACAAACACGCCTCAGAAAAGCTGTGCTAAGAGTGTCTTTGATCATGAACGCTACTTCCAGAAGCAATTATTGAATATAGCCATGCATGGGTATTTCTCTGTGCCTTTTGCTTTGAATTGAATAGAGCAGTTTTCTGCAAATAACAGCTTTACTTAAGTATTTCTCATTGCTTTAATTATTACAGCTTTGAAGATAGGCTTTCTCACTAAGGACCAAATTCAGCAAGACGTTTACAAATTTGCTTACTCCTAAGCATACATAAAACCATGTCCTATTTAGCAAAGCCCATCGGTATGTGCTAAATGTAAGTTGAAAATCACACCGGGGGAAAACTTTGCTGCAAAGTTGCAGGAAATTCCACTCAAAACTGCACATGCATAAAACTTACGCTAAATTCAAAGTAATCTGATTTAATTTATAAAATAGTTGCACATAAATTTTAGAAAATAGCTTCATGAAAGGGATCTTGTGGATCTCATGTTATTCAGAACCCTCCCCCCCCTTCTCAATTAAAAAAGCTATTGAGAACTGACTTCAGTATTTGACAGAAGGTGATGTCATTTTTAGTTTCTATATGGTTTACAAGTCAAGTATACCAACTACAGACCTGTTACATCCATTTTTTTTTTTTAAATTCTGATTTTGGGGATGATCTGCTTGGGTTTTTGTGGGTGAGTTGTTTATTTTAGGAATTGTTGGAGCAGGGGTTGAAAGATGAAGATATTTTTAAATGCTTTTTGCAAGGCATCGCTTAGTTTTGCAGCTGCCTTCTCGTCTCTGGGCTTTAACTCTGTGAGTGGTTCCAATTCTATTATGTTCTCATTCAGTGAAGTCTTGTGGGGTAGGTGTGAAGAAACCTTTTAAAACTGTTACTTGCAAAGTAAAGATGTAGATATTTTTACACCAAGGGATTCTTGTATTTTGAAGCTGTTTAACTATCCAAATTTTCCAAGGTACACAGAAAGGATTTCATGGATGGAACATCCTTACTGACCTGGTTAGTTTCCTGTGCTGACTTTAGCCTAATATAACCTAAAATAAAATCCTTTGCCTACTCAGTGCTGATGAACACTACTATTTCTTCTTTCTGTGTGGGTTTTTGCTTCTTACTCCCCCCCTTCAGACTTTTGATGCATATCTAATAGGAACAACATTAGTCTTAAATACCAAAGTCTGTGGTGATGTTCATCAGATCAAAGTTCTAAAACAGTGAATGGATGAATATGATTTTGTTCCTAATTAAAGCAATTGTTTTACAGGCTCCTTTTCAATGAAATTTAATGTGTGAGTTCTTGTATCAATTTAATTTCATTATGCCGACATGTTTACTATGCTAGAGTAGAAGTTGAGTCACTATTTCCATTATAGTATCCTATTTTACAACTGTAAAATTAGTATTGTGCTCTTTGGGGAGTTATAATCTGGCTGTAAAAAATTATTTAGGGCAGAAACTTGGCATGTAAGGGTTCAACAGCATATATTTTGGGGAAAAAAGAAAATGGCATTTCAGAATACAATGCATTTGTAGATGGTTTAGAGTTATGTGGGCAGAGGAAAATGTTAGCTTAGATGTGTGCTTTGATTTGCAACCCAATTTCCAAAATGTTTTTTTTTTAAAAAAACCCTCCTAAACAAACATCACAGGAAATACTTTTTCTGTGTTACTTGTGACTCATATAAACAATTCAGAAAGAACAGGCAGGGATGAGGTGGGAAGGGGGAGACAAATACTTCGATGCACGTGAATTCTTCTTCAGTTATGCTTTGGTCAGCTCAGGAGCCACTATTTCTTTTCACATTTCTAGTTACTGTGTGTATTTCAGCATGATTTTAAGACTGTAACACAAAATACTTAATACATTTTTCACTGACGAGAGTGTATAATTTTTTTCAAAAAAAGAAGCATAAACCTTTATTTTCTCTCGTAATCTTTTCTGTAAGAAGGTATTGGAAGCCATAACTTTTCCCATAATTATATTTTCTTTTTTATTCCATATTTTTGAAAGTGAAATTGTAGTTAGGCTTTAGGATTTTTTTTTAAAGCCACCCTCTTATGTAGGTAAGGAGATAACATCACCCTTCTGTCCCCCATCAGGTCCTGAATTAAGGTGGAATTTTAATAACAATTTCAGGAATACAGGCGAGGGCACTTGGGCAGTTAACTAACCCTTCCAATGCTTCTGTAAGGTGTGAAACAATTTTGGAAAAAGGTCAGGTTTTAAAAACTTGCATTGAAAGTTAAAACCTAATACTTGGATGTTTTAGTTTTGATGGAGGATCAGCAACCAGCAAGAAACTTGCGATAAACATCACCACCTCAAGCTGCCCCTTTTGTTGTGTGTCTGACTGGCACGTAATGACTTTGCCTAGAGGGTGGACAGTTCAGAACAAGGTGGGGATGGCCTGTGTGTCATGTTTAGCCAGACATGGTTTTGTGTGTGTGACTGTGGGACCAACATCTGTGTCCCAGGCAGCTGAAGCCCATAGTGTCGGAAGAAAATCTGACCAGCCAACGACTGAGCTGTGCCTCAGCTGCTTGGAGACCTCCGTGTGGTTTCCCATGCCCTGATTTGGTTGGCCTTCCTCAAAGTCACAGATAAAAATCTCTCTAATTTACAAATTCAGAAATAGCTGGTGACATAGGTGAATTTAAATTGCTCTCAGATGCCAAATGTATCTTTCTACTTCAAACAAATATGTTCTTTCCTTGAGCTCATGCAAATAATGACTTATTAAGCCTTGTTGTGCTACATCACTGTGGTAGTAATCTTTACTTCAGGGTTCTGAGAGGCAAACTCAACAGATGTTTCCTGCATGTGTGCTTTAAATTATCTGTTCCTGCTCTCAGTGTTTTATATAATTGGTGATTCATTAGACTGTTTTCAGGGTCTTTGCTACATGGAAAATTTTCAGCTCCTCTTGCTATTTATACCAATGTTATCTCTAGAATGCTCCATGCCTGACCCCAGTCCCAGTGCCTGATTACAGTGTGTGTGTGCTCCTTCCATGCAACAGCC
>VZRR01006868.1:298197-371606 GCA_013398015.1 Oreocharis arfaki | reverse complement strand
AAAGTAATTGAAGTGGCTAAACGCAACTGGTGTGGGTTCTGGATCAGGCAATGATCCCTCACTTCCCAAATATGTGGTGTTTGAGCATCATCACCTCTTTGATCTCTACTAAATGAATATAATAGGAAGGGCATTTCATGTTCCTTTCAAAATATTTCACGATTAATACAGTTCTTAGAGGTTGAGCCAAGATCCCTGGCTGCTCTGATGCCTTCTACTATATGTAGAAAAAATTTATGCTTTCCTTAAGTGTAATCATATAAGCTGATTTATAAAACATTTCATTTTTACCCTTTACTAAAACTTGTGTTAAATATGCCTATAGCTGTGCAAATGACCACATAAATGGCTTGCTCCTTGCTTAAATTTGTATTTCACAGCTATACTACATTTGGAGTCTAGTTCAGGTTTCACACCATCCAGTGCCATTAGTCCATGTCCCTTGTCCTGAGAGTGAATTAGATGGCTTTGTGTTCAACTCAGTTGACGGTTTTGAAATATGCCTTTTTCTCTTCTTCATCCTCTTTCCTTGCTCCCAATACGGATTAACATATGGAAATAGAAATTGCCATACCACAGTTAAAAGGTCTGTTGACTTAACATCATGCCCTGCCAAAGCTTTATTTGTCATAAAAATGAAGTTTAGCCCATCAGGCTGACTTTTTTTTTCCTATTCTGTTGTTCCTACACAAGCATTTGTGAGACCTTTAGACGGTATGAAATACCATTTCTGTTTCGTTTTTCAGGTCTGAGTCCAGCAGGCTTTGCATCAGGGCGTGATAGCAGTCACAGTTTGCTTTAGCAAGTAATAATAAGTGAGACTAAAAATTTCACTGTATTAAGTCATTTCCTCTAAATAATTAGTTGGGTTTTATGATGCTGAATAGAAGTTTATTAACACAACATAATTTGGCAATTTTATGTGTGGTTCTTTCCCTCCTTCCACAGGGAATCCTTGGTTCAGGCTTTGCCCTAAAGGTACAACAGAAACAAAGACAGAAGCATTTCAACCGTCAAATTCCAGCTGCTGCCTCCCTCATACAGGTACTGAGTTATTGCATATTGCATACTGTCATTTCTTTCCATTTATACCAGGGTTTGTTTCTTTCCCAAGCTGTTGGCAGTTTTTCCCTCCCTGACTCCCATTAAAAATTGTACAGGAGGTACAGATGCAAGTTTTGGAAACTCGATCCTTAATGTAAACTGATGAGCTGAAAAGTACACTCCTAAATCAGTGTAAACTGTTTAATTCAGCTGGTCAAAATCAAAGCTGAAAGTTATCCTGTAATTATTAAAAAATTTACCCAGGGAAAATGTTATGAAATGTTATGCTTGTAGTAAGGAAGAAAACAAAGAGGAGGCTTCATGTAGAATTGTGCTTTTAAAAAAAACACATTGTTGCTTGTAAAGACAAATGTCAAATATGCTTCAGTTGGGACAACTAAATTCTTAATCTTAAATTTAAAAGAAATAAGTCAGAATCTTAAATAGGAAAATCTTGTTTGGAGTTTTCAGCTCTAGAACAGGTGGCTGGGAACCACTGGGGTTCTTTGAAATCAGTCTTTTCATGTAGGATAACTGACAGGCAGGAAAATATTGATGCCCCTGTTATAAATGCCGTTGCAGTTCAGTGTCAGTATGGTCAAGGAGATTTTATCCCTTACTTCATTGGAGCCAGCATTGCACCCTGGAGGATTATTAACATTGTTTCATTCTAGGTTTTTCCAGCTTTTCCTCCCTCTACTCAGTATCTGTGCATAGCTTTAGGAGCACAGAGATCAGATTTAAAAGGAAACTTGATGTACACCATATCATTTTTGCATTCTCGTATGACTTACTTCTCTAGCTTCATGAGTGAATGTGGATTTCCAGGTCAGGATCTTTATGGAAACAGTAGCTAACTGTAAAGTTTATGCTTGAAACTAAACAGTCCCAGAGTTAATGTGAAAAAGACCTTGGTTATAGCCAGAGATTAGCTAAAAATCTTGAGACTCGTATGGTATGGTTTTGTAAAGAATGGATTTTTTGAGTGTTCCCACTGATTCTTTTTGGGAAATGAGCACCAAATCATCGGGAAGCCTGAGACTGCATGTCCAGAATGCTGTGCTTGGCTCCGTCAGAAATGTTAAGGAGGAGTAGAGGATAGACAATGAGTTGCTGAGTACCTGTTCTTAATAGTTATGATTATGATTTACTGGTAGCCTCAGACTTCTGAAATCCCAGTTTAGTAAGTGCTCTATAAATAATTTATAAAAAGATTGTTCTTAAACCAAGATGTTTACAAAATAGGTACAAGACAAGAGAACAGCTCAGATGAGTGATTTTCTTTCCCTGTGCTCCTTGGTTTCTTTTAGAGACCATTTGTTTCTTCCACTATTCTGTTAATCATGGAGGGATTTATATGGTGATTGTCTGTTCCTTTACTTTCCAGCTGCTGTCTGTTTTCCTCTGTCATTCAGCCTTGCTTTGTTTCTTTCATCTAGGGTTTTCTGGCCTTCCCTGCTTTAGATTCTGTTTGTGTATAAGTGTGTCCTTTCTTCATGTAGTAAGTGAGGACCTCCCTTTTTAATTTGGCGACTCATTATTAATTAATTCTGATACATTTACATGGTTAAGAGAGAATGCAGTAGTGCTTTGTTTCTTGTTGGTCTTGTTTCCCAGGGGAAAAAAGACTTTTCCTCCCTTCTGTCCTAGAATGTGGGACTTTAATCATTGGTGGTTGTCAAGAGGGAGGATTAGGTTTGGGTTTTGGCTCCTGGTTAACCACTGGTACTATTCTGTTGTGCTGTCAGTTTCCTTTCTTCATATGAATATAGCCCTACTGACCACATCACAATTCTTTTTTTTTTTTTCTGGTAGTATTTTTGTGAAACATGAAAGAACAATTTCTGTACTTTTCTGAGTAGAAGCCTGTAACACAGGATGCTATAGGCAAAATGCTTCAAGTCGGGTGGGGAAATTGGGGCAGAACATGAAATTTGAACCTTTTTTTGAGTCCAGTTTAGGGTTCTCTTCCATTATTTGTTTGTTGCTCTTGAAAATAAAAGTTGCACTTGAAAAGACTGGTCTCTCTGTGTGGTTTCCCAGTTCTAGCTGTGTGGTTTCTATTTACTAAATAAAGGTTCTAAACCATGCTGAGTTTGTTTCCAGAGGGCAAATTCAAGAATACGGTTTAATAAAGAATGACTGACGTGCTGCTTGGAAGTTACTGTGTTGTACAGTGAGCTGCTAATCTGTTTGATTAATTATTCTGTTGCTTAAAACATTTGTTCCAGACTGCATGGAGATGCTATGCTGCAGAAAACCCAGACTCTTCAACATGGAAAATATACATTCGAAAACCTGCCAGGAATTATCATTTGCTGTCACCCAGTCCAAAACCAAAGAAATCGGTGATGGTATCAGTAACTAATGTTTCCCATTATAGTGATTTAAAAATTTTAAATTTCATTGAGTTTTTTTACTATCTAGAGTTTATTTGTAGTGTTTGTTTTACAGGTTATTACTTGGTTTCAGATTTTGATTTACATTTCAGTTTTGACAGTTTCAGTATACAAACATTATAAACTGTAAGCTGATTTGTTTCATTTCCCCAAGCTTGACTTTTTAATGGACGTAGGGGGTTGGAAAAGAGTAATAATGACCTAACTTAGGCACATCAGTCAGTTAGTCACCACTGATGTTTAGAAAACTATAAAGAAAGGCAAAAAAAAAGAAGAAAATCACCATTTCCAAAATAGTAACTTTTAATTGGTTCAAAAAACCAAAAACCAGCAAAATGAAAACTAACAAAATTTCTACTTCTCTCAGCTACTGATTTTGGGTTTTTCTAAGCTTTCATGGTAAAGACATCTTGTGCCTACATACAGTAGTATTGTCATAACAACAGATTCTATAAGTTCGGAGTTTTTTTGTTTAAAATACAGCAACAAAAACCCTTTGTCAGAATCTTTAGATTAAGTAGTACACCATCCTCTGTGTTGTAAGAGTACTGCACAGCAGTCTCAAGCTGGAAGGAGAGGATGTTGTGCAAAAATCTCCCCTTGCATCTCCAAGGTTCATCTGAGTTTGGTGGCAATATATCCATTGGCTTTGTACTGAAGGTGTGATTTACTGCATCCATAAAATGGTAAAGATATTCTAGAATAGTTTGATTTATATAAGCAGAACTAGCAGTTTTTTTTTTTTTTTTTTTTTTTTTTTTTTACTGCAGGCAAGGGATTTGGAAATGACCATGTGCAGAAATCTAGTGATTAGCCAGTTTTGGCAGGATGGAGGGGCAACATAATGAGAAACACATCATAGGATCCTGGAAATGTAATTGGTCAGGCACTCTTTTAATTGGTTATAGCTCATTGGGGACTGCATTATTATTGAGGACATCACTGAAGAGACAACTCAGTGTGACTTGGTTTGAGTAATTTAATTGATGTGGTTTTTTTAGGTTAAAAAGAAGAAATTCAAGTTGGACAAGGACAATGGGCCTTCTTCTCCAGACAGGATGTTGTCTATACCACACATCACTTATGACCATGTGATGGAGGACAGGAAACCTGATTTCAGTTTTGAACCATTTGAAAATTCTGGTAAGAAGCTCCATTATAAAATGCCAGTAACTGCAGTGAGTTCTGTGATCAGATTTGCAGGCAGGTCCTTTTTAGTATCTGTAGGAGAGAGGGGCAGAACAAACTCTTGTCATTCTAAAGCGAGAATACTTTGCTTTTTGCCTTTGGTTGCTGGCTTGTCTGGGTGAGTTTTAACCATCGCTTTAATGAGCATACTCCACTGCAGACAAACTAAATAATTTCTCATTTCTGCCTGCTGGAAGAGCTAATGACTCCTAGGCTGGTGCGTACATTCCCCAGTTCTGCAAATGACTGAAATTACAGGGATTAGCTGTTGGTTTTCCCATGTGAAATTTAGCCAGGATGTGTTACTATTGTGCTTGTACCGGAACCAAAAAGGATTGGTGTGCCTTGGCTGCACCAAACATAGTCTGCTACATGAAACCATCGTGTGCTCATGCCATCTGCTCAGTGGAGTAGGCTGTGAATCAAGTTTGGAAAGCAGAAGTACTTAAGATAAATGTGGATCCATCTACATCAAACATCACTGTACAAAATGGTACAGTATGAGGAAAAAGAAGACAGGCTGTTGATAATCACCTTATGATTAATAGCTTATTTATATTTGCTTTTGCTGTAATGAACTTCCAAAATAACTCTGAATTTACAATGCGGCATTTTTACAAATGTACTTTTATTGGAAGTTTTTAGTGTGTATTCCTCAAATTTTGGCAACAAGAGCAAGGTTTAATTTTTAAGGTGTGTTTTATTGATTATAGATACCTTAAGTACTTATGGTTTTTTCCCCTCAAAAATTTGATTGACATGAATAAATTTAATGGGCTTTAAAATAAGACAGCAGCATGAGCTGGCGTTGGGCGTTTTTTAGATCGAGCAGAAAGTCTCACCTTCCTTGTACTTTTTTGGTGTGCTTGTGTTGTGTTATTCTGCATCATCCATGCTTTTCCACTCCTTCCTGGCCTCTGCTAAGGAATGATTGCAAATTGCATCTGGTGGTAGAAATGATATAGCTGCTAAAAGGTGGGCAAGTACTGAGCTTAGTGTGTGCCTCAAAATTTGAGAACAGGCACCTTTCTTCAAAACAATCAAATGACAGAACAAATACTTTGAGTTGTAAAGTCCCACCTTTTATCACTAAATTTCTAAGCTGGTTAAGGACAATGCAATTTGGTGGCAGCCTACTACTGCTGTTTCAAAAATCAGCTCTATAGCTTTCAGTAAAAGGATTTTCTCTAATTTCTTCTGACACTTATCTTTTTTCTTTTTTATCTGTGTTCTGCTCTCTAAACTGTTACAAGTATACAGGACAAACAGGAATGTTAAAATTGCTTGGTAAGTTGAGGAAAATAATTCTATATATGGCATGCCAGCTTATGACAGTGTAATGTTTGCAGTGCTTTTCGTGTGTGTCCAGTGCCATATAATTTCTAAGAAATCTTTTGCAGCCAAGGAGATCTAGACAGACAAAAAATGTACATTCTCACACTTGTAATCACAATTGCACCCAGTGTCATTACAAAGAGAAAAGTGAGCACTCATTTGTATAAGGAGGTGACCTCTAATGGTTTTTTTAATACTTGAGAAAAATTTCTCATGTATATATAACCATTAGAAAAAGATAATTTTCTTATAAATAAATTGTAATTCATCCGATGGTTATCTAAGAATATGATGTGAATTAATTTCTAAATAACTATATTAGGATGGAAGAAAACTTTCAGATTTGGCCCCCCAATGTTGTGTGTTCTGAAGTACACGCATCTGTTCCTCTGAAAATGTGCTGCAGATATTTGTGAACAGATGGGGACCCATAAATTAAATAATTCATTTTACTGTTTGTCTGGATTCTGTGATCACTTAAGCAGCCATGTAGTCTTGTGATGTTTCTAATGTGATTGCTTAGGCACTTTCTTAACAATTGAGTGTTCCCCAAAGACTGTGGGATTAGAGCTAGGTCTGGGCAAGAGACTTCTGTGATTTAGTGAGAGTGCTATGAGCCACCTGTGAGTTTTCTGCTCTGAAGCCACTACAGACAGCAGAGGCTTCCTTCCAGTGATCAAGTGCAAGGATGCTCAGGCTCAGATTAAATTGTCTGAAAATGCAAGGTTCAGTTTCACCCTGAACCCACGTGGAACACGGGTGCAATTGAGGTGTTAAAACAGCAAACCCAAATTGAATCTCCTTGACCCCCCCGATCAGTCTTTGATTTTCCCAGTTTCCATGATTCCAAAAGGTGCGTCTTTGTTGGGGGTGGACGTGGTGGAACAAGGTCAGGAGAGCAGTGAGAGCCACGAAACAAATCACCTGTTCTATGTGAACGAGAAACTCCTTCACCTTGGGGAAATATCAGAGGAGCTTTACCAGCCTTCATAGGTTCAGTTTCTATTTCCCGGCCAGTCAGCCTGAGCTCAGAGGACCTGAGAGGTTACCTAACACTGTTCTCACAGCAGCTCAAAGAAAGAGGAGAGAGTGTTATTTTACTTACTGTGAAAAAGATTCCCTACAGAGAAAACCAGAGCTGCTAAGTCAAAAGCTCAGAAGCAAGAAACTAGAAAGTACAAGGATAAAGGATACTCATTCAACTTTAATTTGGCCTTCAGAAAGGCTCTAGTAACATATCCATATGCTGCTTTCTCATATTCGGTAAATTTTTTGGGCTGTCCGCTTAGATTTCAATCTTCACGCTCCTGGATCCCTCATCTGGCTTCCCTGACAGTATCCTTGCGCAAGCAGAGATTTCCAACATTTTCTCCCTCCTTCCTTTCTCCTGGTGTCATCAGTTCAGCAAAAACCCAGGAGCCGTGGCCCATCCTGGCCATGTAAAAATTAACTCTGTCCTGGCTAGAACCAGTGCCTAGCACTGAGAGAACACTTGCAAAATGAGGGTTTTTTTCTGATTTTTTTTTACTGCAATACATTTTTATTTTAAGAGTTTTTCTCATAGAAGTAAAGCACCTTTTCTGAAAAATATCACTCTGTCCAAATGTGTGAATTCACAGGCAGTTTTAAATGAAATAGTTATTACTAGGTTAATGCTATTCAAAAGAACTAAACATTGTGTTTTGCTGAGACTTTCTCATCACTGACTCCTCTTGTTTGCCTGAAACATTTCCCCGAGAAATTCAGCTTGAGGCAGGCACTTGGTTTAAATGGTTGAAGTGAGCAGCTTCAAAAACATTTAATGGGATGTGTTTGGAAGCTTCAAACATGGGTGTCAGAACTGCCCTGTCCACCTGACAGCACTGAAATCTGACCAGGAGAGAGCTGCTCTGGGAACAGCATGAACCAGAGCAAGAGAGGTCTGACCCCTGGGAGCTTGGACACTTAGGGGAAGTCTTGAGAAACCCTGAAGCCTGGAGGAAAGGGACAAAGAGAGACTGGCCTGTAGGGAGGAGTGTCTTGCAGCAGTTGACACTGCCATGAAGAATGGGCTTGGAGAAGCAATGATGCCTCCCCAGTGGCGGGTGAGCATTCTGCCAACACAGAATGCGCTCTAGTACAGTTTCATACCAACCATTTTCCACAGTATTTTTAATTTTGTGTCAGGTGGAACATACTAAATTGTAGGTATGTCTGCATCTCCTCAGTTGTCTGTCTGGAGCTTCTTTCCTTTTTTTTTTTTTTTTTTTTTTTTNCTCTCCTATCTCTGTTTCATGTGCATCTTCACTCTGACTCAGATTGTCAGCGCTCCTGGCCATCCTTTTCCACAGACCAGCAGTCTTCCAGCGTTCCTTCCTCTCCAGGTAAAGCTCATAATATTTCATTGTTCCATCATGTTTCATCACCTGTGTTTATTACTAAATCTTTGTGATGCTCTGTCTGGAGCTGTCTGCTGTGGTACAAAAAATTATAGAGCTGGTTTCGAAAAAGAGCATAGGTGTTTTAGTAGAATTTTGAGTTTGGAAGCTGTTCAGGTTGTAAATTGAAAATGTTTAAATAAAAAGAGATTTTCTGCAGAAATGCCAGAGGTGTTTTCTAAATGCAATAATTAAAACTCAGTTTTTTTCCATGAAAAGAATACTTTAAAATGTTTTAATTTTTTTTCTGTGCTTACAAAAGAGGAAGTCTAACTATTTTCTGTCTTTCTAGCCAAGTAGTCCACTATCAGAAAAGCATCTACATAAATGTTATATTGTATATAAAATTGTTGTCTTGGTAATTAGAAAAAAATCAGCAATTTCTTGTTATTGCCTTTATAATCCTTGATTGAAAATTCATAGAATTGTAGAATGGTTTGTTTTGGAAAGGACCTTTAAAAGCTTCTGATCCAACCCCCCTGCAATGAGCAGGGACATCTTCAACTTGATCAGGTTCAGCAGAGCCCCACCCAGCCTTGAGTGTTTCCAGAAAGTTCAGAGCTTCTATTTCAAAGCAGGGGTTCTCATTTTGTGGGGAGTGTATTTTGTGCCATTTCAAAGTAGTACTTGGTCAGCATCATCAGTTGAATTGTTGTGCCTGTTAACCATAGTTGTGCTGCTACCCATAAAAATAGAGAAAATAAAGGTGAGCAATGAATGATAGCAAATATTTCTTGATATACCTGTTTCCTGTTTCTTTTCACCCATTATTATCCATTGAAAATTAGTATCTAAAGCTTCCTCATTTTTTTTCTCTTTAGCCTTCATATTCAGAAATTGTGGAGTTTTTTAGTATTTTTTAGCACTGATTTCTAAGAAAGACTTGTCCAAAGTCTAATGGCTATGAATTTATTTTTATAAGTAAAAAAAATGAGCTCCCTTGTGTTCTGCTTGAGCCCTGTTTCAAGGCACTTAGAGGCAGAGAAGCTCTTATTAAGGCCATGCTCTTTTCTTAGTTATGACGACCTCAGAAATTTTTTAAGTAGAGGGAAGGAGAAACCATGTTTGCCTCATACTAATCAGCTCCTCAGCTCAAATAAGAGTTCTTTCAAATAGGCTGAGGCCCAGTCTTGACTTCTGGTTCTTTTTTCCATTGTGCCAGTCCTTCTCTCCCCTCGTGCAAAACTGAAAAGCAATAGCTGTGACTGATCCAAGAATCGCTGTTTCTGCAGACCCACTTGTGTGTGATGTGGACTGTGTCCCTCAGGAGCGCAGTTTAGTGAGTGTTCGGCAAACACTTCACATGGCTTTAGGTTCAGCAGTTTTTATCACTTGCCATCAGGAAGAGAAAAGCATTTGTGAGTCCTTATTTGCTAGAAACTGGGAAAGTTTCATTTATGTCTTGCAGAAATGAAAACGGTGAAAACTAATTTAGTGAAAGCGCAAAGAAGTCCGATTGAAAGACATTTCACCGAACATCTCTATCTGGAATTATTTTGCTTGTTTCAGGGCCACTTTTGAATGATGGCTGCAGCAAAGTGATTAAACAGTATGATACTATGATATTAGGATGATACTAAAACCAAAAATAGAAGCTAACACTTGCTGAAACTTACTACAAAATTTCCATTTTTAAGTGCTGCAAGTGGTTCCTGCTCGTAATAAATGTATCTCTCAGCAGTGGTCTTATTTATCTCTCTATCTATCTATCTATTTATTTATTTATTTATTTATTTATTTATTTATTTATTTCAAATGGTGGTTTCAGAAGTCATCCTTTTCTATTACAACTTCTGGAGTACAGAGAATTTCTTTTTGTAGTTTTGTACAGCCATGTGCTTAATGATGAAATAATGCTTTCTCTTCTGTTTTTGTTTTTTGTTTTTTAAATTCAAATCCATTTCTGCCATATGAAAATACCTAATTACCTGAGTAAAGTGGTTGCATTAAAAGAAAATAATTTTTTCCTGATATCCCCACTTCTATTCTCAGCAAATATCAGCTACATTTAAGTTATCTATTTCTGCTGTATTCCTTTATGTTTTGTGTGGCATTTTCGCAGGGCGTTATTTACTGCTATATTATAAAGTATTTTGTTTAATATAGTAGAGTTTTCATGAATTACTACATTATAATTAATTCATTGAATATTCCGGCAAGTTGAAAAGACAGAGGTTTCTGTGGACTTGTCACAATTACTCACGATTTATATGGAATTCTAACAAGTTTTATTTTCCCTAAATTTATTTACAGTCATGTAAACCACACCAGTGGTTTTATTTATATGCAAATGTTGTGGCTTCTCTAATAAACATTAGGGCCACGTTAGAAAAAGCACTTAAAGTTAGTATCTGACAGAATTTCAGGGCCTGAGTTTAAAAATTAAAACTGTAACACTCTCCCTGGTTTCTTGGATATGTGGAAGTGAGGATATGCAAGTAACTTTGCTAGTGAAACTTTCAATATCAGAAGTATTGTGAATCAAGCTTCCCAGTAAGGACCTCGTCTTGGATGAACTGGAGATCTTGTCACTTGTCCTGTGTCTGAGCCCAAAGATGAGGTGGCCTCGTGCCTCAGTGTGAGAGGGAACCAGCAAACTGTCTCAGTGTCTGACAGGAGCTGACTGCTCACTAGGAAGATGCCTGGGCTCCTGCTTAGAGCTAGGCCTTGTTTCTTGATCTTGGTGACAGCAGTTACACCTCAGAATCTATGATGATAAACTAAAGCATGAAGCTGAGATGAGTTGCACTCATGCACTGTTGCTGTAGAGCAGTGGTCCATTTAGAGAAGCTCTTATACAGTACAATTAATTAATTGTTACAATACAATTAATACTACTTGAAGCCCTCTATCATATAGATTCTGAACATTCTAGTGTATCAGAAGTGTGAACAAAAAAAGAATAAAATATTGGTTTAAATCTTCAGCAGAAGTTGAAAGGCTTTGGGCAGAAGAAGAGTTAAAATTTTGCTTTTCGTGAACTCCGCCGTACGTGCAATTTTGGTAGCAACTCTTGTTTTCATTATTCTTTTAAAATATACAGTATTTCAGGGGTCCAAATGAGCAGCAGTCAAATGCTATTGCTTGAACTGTCACCTGCATGGTTTTTTCCACAGTCAAAAAGAGCCCGGCGTTTCTAGATGTGAGCACAGGACCCTTCATCAGGACCAGCAGCTTTGCCGATGAGCTTGACCTGGAGGGCGAGACACTGCTGACCCCAATAACTCACATCTCACAGTAAGTCCAGCCTGCTGAATTGTGCATTGGTTGACTTAGACAAGAGAAGCCAGCTCAGGTGGGAGGAGCTGATAGGGCTGAAACAGCTCAGATATTTGCGTCAAACAGTTTGCACCTTGAGGTTGGTGTATCGTGTTCCGAGTGCCAGTAAATCTTCATGCTGACCTAAAGGCAAATTCACTTGGCTGTGATTCAAGGCTTTAGTTTTTAGCTAATGTCTCTGGGCAGCTGGTGGCTGATAGCCTCAAGATTTTTACGTGGAGACAGTGTGTGGGAGTACTTGCCTGGTGAGAGTTCTGTTACTCACTCCTACATTTTCCAGTGGAATAGCTGTAAAGTGCAAATTTTAAATCTGCTTGGTCTCTCCATTTCAGCAGCACCTTCTCTAATGGTCAAATGATGTTCTACATTAGAAGAAAAGCTCTGTTTGACCATTATTATTGCTTTGTTGTACATAAAAGTGATCTGAAATAGGCCTGTGGGGTTTTGAGGGATTTTTTTTGCTATTTTTCCTTCTGAAAGAAGGTTTTCCACTTGTCTTTAATGCTAAAATGTTATCTTCTGGTTCTCAGATTATTCTAAAAAAAAATGACAGTTGCAGCAGATTTTTCTTTAAATGCCTTTAAAAATAAATCTTCTGTCATTGTTTAATCCAAAATCCCAAAAAAATGCTTATTATTTGACATAGTAGATGTGTGGCAGTATGTCCTCTAGCAGAGGAATGAAACAATTTCTGCCTCTCTAAAAATTTGAGGATTTCTGCAGTGAAACCACAGATAAAAATTCTTGGCATACTTGTATTTCTGAGGTACAAAACATGTGGAAATGCCTGCTGCCGGTTTCCAGGCCTTCTTCCTATACTGTATAATTAGCGGACAAGCACAAACATACTTTTTAGAGCAATTTTGGTAGGGCATTTATTGAAAAAAAAAGGTTGGGTGGAGTCTTCCCTCTCCCCAAAGGTATTTGCATTTTCATCTGATTCATCTAAGTGTACATCTGTTTGTAAGCAGAGGATTTAGGAGACTTGTATTCTGGAAGATTCCTTAGTGGAACAAGCAGGAGGAGGAAGTAATAAATTTCCTCAAGCCTTAGACAAGAACAATGGAGCAACAAAACCAGACCTAGATGTTTTCTTTGTGTAGCTTTTTAAAAACTTTATTTTGCCTCAATACTGCAGTCTTTTTTTTTTTTTTTTAATAAGTTTGGGTGCTAGGAGTTTCCATTATCCTTTCTGAGTTTGGGAGTTATTTAGTTATGTCATATTGATACATTTCAAAAGACACTCTATCATCTTTAAGTCCAATTTGTGTAGAAGCTCAGATTTTTTTCTATTGACTACTTGTGGGAGACCTTAGAATATAGGTAGTGTGTTTTCAGATGAAGAATCTCACCCAATGAACACTCTAGACCTTCAGTAACTTACATAGTTCTCTTTTACTACCTTAATTGTTGGTTGTAACCTTTGTTGAAATTTCTCTGGATTGCTCTAAGTCATGAGTGATGGGACAGTACAAACTAAGTCCCCCATGGCTTGAATTGAGTCTCTGCTAGGGTGGAAGAAAATGGAATTCACTGGTTCTTTTAAGACTTGGAGTTTAGATTCGAAACTGAATAAATTGGATTAAGTGTAAAACTGGATAAAATATTAATTTTAATGTGTGTCTTTGAAACATGGGTACCCAAATGTATATCCTGGGAACTGTTCACTTGGAAGTGCATTTACTTTTTATGCAGTTAGTTAAAAGGCCTTAAACAGTGCCAGACCAGCCTACAGATACAGGGTTTGGCTAAAAGTAAGTAAAAATCTAAAGTCAGTTAGATTACTGATATTCCTGGGTGCTAAAGACCAGTCCATTTCCATGAGTTATTTAGACAAATGCTTCATTTCAAAGTCCTGGGGAGCAAATATTTATGAGCTAGTTACAGATGTTACTGGGACTTGCCTGTTAGACACGTGGGCATAGAATTTAGGATCAAATTTAGAATTGCACTTCAGGTACATCTCTGTGTGTAAAGCCACGTACCAACTTTCTGTATAATAAGTGGCTACTCATTTCAGGTACGTGTCTGTATGTGTTCTTAATTCAGGCTTGAAAGTTGTGTTGTGCTTGAGAAACCCTAAGATGAATTATTTTGTTCTGATGTGCCTGGTTGTGAAGCATTTTATTTCCTTAAAGCCATCATATATATAAAATATGATCACTCCAGATTTCTTGATAAGGAAATAAGCAACCATACAGAGTCTAAACCCAAGTACTTAACAAAATTATAGCACCAGCTATAGTATAGACAAGTCAAATTAAGTGCGAATATATCTAGTTTCAGGTCTTGAAAACAATACATACTTTCTCAGAGAAAGAGAAACATGAAAACATTTTCAGAATTGGAAGCATAATGTGAAACACTTGACCTGAGGATGCATGGATTTGGGATTCATGGAACTATTTCCTGGCCCATTATATATTTATTGCAACATGTGCATAAACTTATCCATTAATCACAGAAAGGTGACTCCAGAGTAAACACTAATTTTTGAAAGTCATGAATACATGAGTAAATTTTACAGTTAATTTGAGACATGCAACTAGAAAGTGGCTTTTAATTGACAGTCTGAAAAATATTTCCTTTTGATGGATAGCACAAATATGTCAGAAGAGTGAGGTACCTACTGTGGTACTGAAGAGCAAACACTTGGCATCCTTGTGGTTTAAAAACCAATGAGGCTGACTTTTTTTCCTCACTTGTCCTGGAAAGTAAATGCCAACTTTAAACCCCTGTGATAAAGGGCTTAAGGCTTCTAGGCCTAAAGTCTCAGAGCCCTGCTTGTTTATGCAAAAATTGTTCTCTTTTGATAAATGTAGGTGCATATTCTCACTTAGTTTAATAGGACTGGTTCTGTGTCCAATAATAAAAATGCAGGTGTGGGAGTTTTCTTGCAGGACATATGTCTGACTATTTTAAATCTGTTTTGAAATAAATGTTGTATCTAATGTAGCCCTACTTCTGTGGAAGTGCTAATGGGAAATCTTTTATTAAGAAAGATTACTGTATCGGTTAACCATTATCAGTACCCCTTTGAGGAAACAGAAATAATAATTAAATGACATTGAGGCCTGATGTTCAAACAGGACAACCTACAAAATGATCTGTGACAGTTTAAAGAATGCAGTACACAGTGTGGTGTTTGTGATAGAACTTGGCCCTTCAGTTCAATGCCTGCTGTGGTCTGTTGTGTTGTAAAAGTGAAATAGAAAACTGGTCTGCAGCAACACCACCCATCTCCTCCGGACTTCTCACTGGTTTATTTCTCTCTAATCTGTGTGTTGCCAGATTGTCTCCTGTTCCCTGTTTCACCATGTTGGCTCTTCTGTTTTATTTGCATTTTAAAGCAGGGAAAGTCGATGCTACTTGTGGCTGAGCATCAGTTACTCAAGAGGCTCTTTCCCTGTCGTTGTATAATTGCTTAATTTCAGCCTTAGTGTGGATCCAGCTGACTGCATGTATATCTGGGTGTAAGCATAAGATAACATGGTGTATTTGTGATCCTGTTATTGTCTGTAGCAAAATAACAATAATTCTTAATGTTTTAATGACTCTTCCCCAGATGTTTCATGTACCTCATAACTGGGGTGATGAAAATGCCTTTAATTAGTTAAGCACTGGGTTTTTGTCTATGTACAAACAGAATAATTGCTTTCCTGCAGTGACATACTGATGTGATCTTAGATTTTATGCAGTGGGCTTATACTTGAAGGAAAGCTTTACATTAAAAAAAAAAAAAAGGCACTTCTTTTTTGTTATAGAGTGTATTTCCGTCCTGAAAGAATTCTGTGTCATGACATCAGCTTCATTTTCGCTACTCTCTCCATTGACATCTTGAACGTGGTACAGAGCCTTTCAGAGATTGTATTAGGAGTGAGAGGGAGACTCCAGTGGTGGAGGTGTTTTTAAAAATAAACCTTTCCTTGTTAAACAGCGTAATGGATGTAATAATTAAGCAAGCAGATTTAGGGCTTTTTAATAATTTCCAGATCAAGAGGACATGATAACAGATGGGTGTTTCTGAATGATTGAAATGGATGCTTTTGAATGCTTTGAAATATTTGAAATAAAGTGTGCTGGTAAACACTGAGTGCAGTGTCCATGGTGCTGCAGTTACCCCTGGCTTTTGTTGGAAATAATGTTTTCTTTCTCTTTTCTTTTATATTTTTATAAAGTGTTTTATGTTTTAATTACCAGTATATAGTTTGTTGGCAAGAGATACAAGCACATTGCCTAGAACAAACAGTGTTGTGTTTGTCTTATAACTGTCTCTTTTCTTTTCGATTATCAGTGAGTGGAATCCCTATTTGCTTTGATTTGCTAGCTCATATTGTAAAAAATTCTTGCTTTTATCTTCTTCTTC
Source organism: Oreocharis arfaki (assembly GCA_013398015.1). Taxonomy (NCBI): domain Eukaryota; kingdom Metazoa; phylum Chordata; class Aves; order Passeriformes; family Paramythiidae; genus Oreocharis; species Oreocharis arfaki. Next base: position 355,578 of record VZRR01006868.1, on the reverse strand, counting down.
TATACCAAAATGGCCCTCTGAAGTCTGAGCAAATATTTCAGTTTCGCTGTCAGATGGGCCAGATGGAAGAGCTGACTTCTGCTGTCACAAGAATTCCCTCTGAAATGCTGTTACCAGCATTTAAACCATGAGTTCCATGGGCTCCATTTTGTCATTAATGACAGGGCACATTAGAAGAACAGCAGTGATAGCAGCTATGTAAGAACATGCTTGAGTTAAGACCAGAGCTTAATGTTCAATCATCGCTGGTTACTGTCACGTGCCATTATTCCAGTCATTTACTTGACTTGCAACAGGAAAGGCTTCAGTGCTTTCTGTACACTGGCCAACATCCTTGTTCATTCAGAGTGTTTCAGTGTGTCACAAAGCTCCCTTAGGAATTCTGCTTACAATCTGCTGATTTAATAGTTTACTGAAAAGAGGAGGACTGTTTCCCTCAGTTATTCCCTTTGGTATGGAATAGCATTATTATATCCCGTATTTCTTGTTATAAATTTACAATGAACTTGGCCATAGAAATTGACCCTAGAACTCTGGATGTATCAAGAATCTAATTGTTTCATCTATTCAGCTGCAGGGAGATACTTGAGGATATGAAGTGTCCCTAAATCTGGTTTAACAAGAAGTCAGGAAAGCTCCCTTTTCAGCCTGAGACTCCAGAATCATTGTAAATCAAGCCACTCTAATGATTTCAGTGTCATCATCACCACATTCTCATTTCTTGTTGTTGGGTGTATGGGAGAACAAAAGAGCTCTGGCAGTCCGGTCCTAAAAGTGGCTAACCCCTTACATGAGCAGTGATCAATGCAGTATAGTCATTAGAGAGGACTCAAAGCATCTCTGATGTGAGAAACTGTTAATTTGCTGTTAGTCCCAGTTGTAGAGGACTGCAGAGCTTGTCTGCAGCTCAAGAACTGAGTGGTTGTAGTAAAGTAAGACATCAGCAAACTTCTCACTTAAATGTTGAAAGGCAAATGGATATTTTAGTATGTTCGTCATGGCTTATAAGAACTTTATTTCTGGCTTATGAATATTGATACTGTCTAGGGGCACTGCCAAAATAGCTATGGCATGTACACTGTAGCAACGAGCTAATAGTTTGGATGTGGTGCATTTCTGTGTGCAGCTGCCCAGATTAAAAATCACTGTAAACTCTTTCCTGTGCCTGGAAAGTACTGTAGCTACTGCTGTGCTGAGACAAATGTGACATCACCAGGTGCTGTTGCATCTGGATGTATTTATTTCTGCCATCCTAGGCCTCACCTGGAAGCCCTTTGAGCTGCAGACTGTGTTTGTCTGATATCAAATAGGTAGGATCCCAGCACACAAACTGTTCACCATGTTCTGCATCCAATGACTGCGGCAGAGCTGGCTAAGGTTGACTGACTGTGTCTTCTGTAATGCAGGCAGTTTACAATATTTATTTTTATATGCGGATTGACCTGAGATGTGCTGAAGACTTGGGCAGTTCATGGTGTCTCATTTCACCCTCGACACTGTAGCAACTGAGCTGCTTCTGACAGCGCAATGAATGAATGGTGTGGCAAGCATCTGTCCCATGTGGTTACTTGCCTCTTTTATCTTTAGGGAGAAGTTCTTGTGTACTGTGGTGGGTGGTTGCTTTTTTCATAGACTAGATAGAGTGTGCAGTTTATGTCTATGGCTCTGAAGACCAGAAGGGATAATTAGATTCCCTTTGATCCTGTAAAAGGCTGTAGCATTCAGTCAAGCTGCAGCATTACTGTGCTGTGTTCTTAACATGAGCATAATCACAATAAAAGAACTGTGTCAAAGAATTAACAAGATGAAAAATATTCAGGCAGGAACCAAGAGTTTGCAATTTTACTTCTCCTCTTTTTATTATGTTAACTTTCTATCTATTTTTTTATTGGACAGGGAAGTGCTGTCATGCCCTGCTATTTGGCAGAAGTCGGTACTGGACAAATACCTTCTGTGTTAGAGGTTGCAAACCTGTATGAAATAATGCTCTCATGGTCTTTTCTCCCTTATTGCAAATTGTCACTGATGTACTCAAGTGCAAAATTACTGTTTGGCTATTTTATGTTGCTGACATGGTATGAAAGTAATGTGTTGACTTTTTCTGGTGTACAAACCGTCTAGGCAGAAGCTGAGATAGCTTAGCTATTTCTTTTGTGTTGCAGATGGACGTTGCATTCCTTGGTCTCCAAGTGCTGGTTTACATCTTGATTGATGTTAAGTAATTAAACCAGACTCCAGCTGCTTAGTGATTCAGAAGTACAGGGCTCCTATGCTGTAAAAACAACAAGCAACTCCCCACTTACTAACTTTTATCATTGTTTACTTTGGGCATCATGCACAAGGATAAGTGCAAAACCTTTCTTTTCTTACAATTTTTATTGGATGGGGGAGACAATAAAAATATTCCAATTTTATCTAATATTAAAAAAGGTTAAATTTATTATTGAGTTAATTCCAGGATTAAAATTCAAGGCATAAATAAATATTTTCTGTTATGAGGATGGAGAATGGCTTTACTCTTTGTTTAGATATGTTGGATATACCGGAAGAAGTTATTTATAATGTGTGCACTTTCATTGGGAGTTATTTTATCCAATGAACAGGATATGTTTAATTGTGGTTAGTGTTTAGGTTATGCAAAAAGTAATAGTTTTTTACTAATGGGGTAGCAAAGTTACAGAGTTGTGAAATTTAGTACTTGTAAGCAGCATTTAGATTGGAATACTCCAAAATCTCTGGGCAACATTATGCCCACAGATGCTGCATAGACTGTGCTAAACCTGTGTAGCAAACATACCTGGATTCAACATCACAGCTTTCCAGCAGGAGTCAACCTGGTATCAGTATGAGGTTATAGGAGTGCCTCTCAAGGTCAGTATGTGCCAGCCAAGAGATGTAGCTGACCACTGAGATTTATTCCATGTGCAGGTAAATCTAGTAAAAGAGCGTTTTTAGCTAAATTATTACTCTGATATTGGTCGAAATGTTAGTGTTTGTTAAAAAAAAAAAAATTCTTTAGTGAAATGATGGCTGTGGATTTGAGTGTAGTCACAGATACCCGTGCCTGTGCTTGGGGCAGAGTTGGAAACTGACATAGCTTAACGAGGAAATAGTTCATCTAATGTATTTTTGACCTAATCATCCAGTTCCAGGCTCAGCTATCAAGTCCAGGCATGGAACATTATGGTACTTAAAACTAATAGCACATGTGACCTTTGTGCTTTAATACTTGGATCACTAATTTTAATAAGGTCTTGTTAGAGCATCTCTTGTCCTAAAGTGCACTTTGTTGGAAAAAGGGACATCAACAGCTGGTTTAAATATTGCTGAATAGTGCACCAGAACAGCAATGCTAAATGAAAATACCTTTCTGTAAAGTGTTAATGCACAGGGAAACAATTCCAAGAGGTGTAAATGGGTTAGTTTACCTGGCATAATACTATAATTGTAAAGGAAATTGCATGATGTACATTCTGTGGGTAAAATTGCTTGAAAATTGCTTGAATATATTATCGATACGTTTTACTTATTAACTTCATTTCACAGTATTTTACAAAAAAATTGTTGCAGGGTTTTTTGATAAGTAAATACTGGTCCCAGTATGACCAGTACCCAGTTCAGACTGAATGTAGCATTTTCCTCTTGCTGAACTTCTCTTGAAATTCAATGACGACATTGACACATTACAGACTTTCTTCTGCAGCTGCTGTTTCTGATCACTATTGATGATTTTTTCCCAAAGCTGAAAACATGGCCAAGTGTGATTAACACCCTGCTGGTGTAGCAAAGCTTACTGCAATGGAAGGTTTTGGTTTAAACATTTACCAAATCCATAGCAGAGCTGTAAATTGGGGAGCTCTCTGCGTCATCCTGGATACTGGATGTGTGAAATGCAGCATGCACGGCCTTGGCATTTGCCCTGGATAGAGAGCCCGTGGGAGATCATAGAACTGTTGACTGAAATTTGTTTTCATGTGACTGCAAGGGTTGAATATAGTTGTGATTTCACCCAGGGTCTCGGGGAATTTCTGTCATCCCCATATGTAGAACTGTATGTTTTGTTTTACTTCCAGCAGGAAGTTCAACTGGGAAAAGCTAAAGTATTTTCACTGTCTTGCAGACAAAATACCTGAAATATCTTAGACTAGTTGTCAGCCTGTTAGCAAACTAAAGCTAAGTGCTGACCTCTTGCCTGTGGTTGTGTTTTGGTCTGTGTTTTTCTCAGGTTCCTGTATCCCACTCAGCTCTGAGGTTACTGAGTGCTTTTTGGGATAAAAATAAATACAGAAGCTTGTCATCGCTACATCTGGTTACTCCTCTCTATCTGTCTTTCCCAAGGAAAACTGATGTGTTTGTGCTCATTTTTTTCCTCTTTTCTCCACATGTAAAATGCAGAGTGTAATGTCAAAAGAGAAATACATCAGAAAGTGGTAATTGTTGTTGTTTGTTTGTCTTCATGTCCTTTTGGTCAGGGGCCTGCCCAACAGCCAAGCCCCATCTCCTGTGCAGCCAAGAGTCATTGGTACAGAAATGTGACTGTTCCTGAAAAGGGGAGTTGATGAGTGGTGTGGCTCCTAGGAACTTGATATTTCAGGGATTTGGGGCTCCTAGAAATTACAGCCCTGAAAACAGAGGCAGAGAATGTTCAGCATGACACAACGTCCTGCAGAGAGCTGGTGAAGTGAGCGGAGCACAGCAGAAACGTGACATTCATTACATGAGTCTTGGTTAATGAGAGGTTGTGAGGATGAATTTTGTAGCTGCAGTGGTTTTTTTGAGGGATGGCACTTTCAAGGAGGCCAATTCCATAATCCAGTCTATGTATGGTTGGAAAACACCAGGTGATGGCAGAAGTGTTTTGTGGTCATTCCAGAACAAGTATGAAGGGCAGTGAACAGAAAGCTGGATCTTGCATTACTTGAAATTACTTGTGTGTCTGTGTCTGACAGTAAGTTCACTTTGTTGAAAACTTTAATATGTAGGTAGTGAAAAGTACTTTAACTATCCTCATGACTTGATTTTTTTCCCATGTAGTGCAGCTTTTAGTTGAAAAAGCAGTTAAGCCCTTGTATCTATTTTTTTTTTCCTAATCAATACCTATTTAGGCACTGTCTGTAATTTGAAAACAGCTCGTAGATACCAAAGTCATACCAGGGCTGACACCAGTACGTATGTTATTTGATTTTTTCTTTTTAATAAAAGCAAGCAAAAACATTGTGAACCCAAACTTTGTTTTTTTAAAAGAGATTATTTTATTACAGAAATGTCTATTATTTTAAAAATAGTTTGTCATTTCTATTTGATGATAGAGCCCCAAAATATCACAACATTCCTTAGTACAGTGTAAAAGAAAAAGTATCTGTTTTTTCTTTCCACCCTATACTCTTTGCTATTTTTAAAACTGGGCAAGATTTAATGGTTCTTGTTATTACTCATTCCATGCAATAAATAAGTAATGCAGCAGGAACAGAAAGTCAGGTGCCTAATTAAAGAGATGTTAGAAAACTTCATCCGTGTTCTAACTGTGATAAATACACTAAAAAGCTGAAATGCCAGTCATTATTCCTGTTTTTTTTTTTAATTTCTTAATACTTCACAATTTTTAGGCTTTGTGAGAAATGCCTTTATTTGGAAGGAAAGGTAAAGATTTGCATGTGTGCTTTGTCCTCGAGGATTTGCACTGTGGTTGGTGTATATGGAGCCCGTGCCAGGAACCGGAAGGTAGTAGACAGGAAATAGCAGTGTTTGAGTCCTAAATTGGCTGCTGGGATAATAAATAATGGGGGGATGCAACCACAGTATTTATTCTTCTGTGAATTTAGAAAGTGTTCTCAGTCCATCTGCTTTTTATTTTAGAAACCTAAGCTGTCCTGCCTATATAAAAATTTCAGATGCTAATTTTGAATTTTGTGGGGGTTTTTTGGGTGGTTAGTTTTTTGGTGTGTGGTTTTTTTTTTTTTTAGACCACCCACATGGGGGCACCTGCCAGGTTTTCTGGGGTACTTCCTTTATTCTGCAGGACTCTGAGGTTTTCTGTAAGTGTGTGCTGGGTCTCATGCATTCATCATTATTACATCTTAATGTAGGTTTCAGGTTTGCTAAATTATGTTAAATCACTTCCATATTGAAACACATGAATAATTTTAAATGACTGTGTGCTGCAAACAGCAGGATCAGATTATTAGAGCTCTTAATTGTTTCTGTCTTTTTGCCTGAAAGCTTGCAAGCTTTCAGACTTTTGCTGTGAATTATGTACTGGCAAATAATGTATCCTATAGGCCTTGCAGTATTACCACCAATGGCGCATCTGAGACATGGTACAGCTAGGGACTCTTTTTCTGAGGGAAGCACAGTTTAAAGATACGAACTTCTCACAAAAACAGTTCAATATAAATCATACCTAATGGAGCTGTAGTCAGTATAGTTTGCAGATCCCCTGAGAGAAGAATGTATTATTAAAAATATTTGGATGGCAGGAATCTCTCGTTTGTTAATAACATTTTTTATGCATGCAAAGTGTCCTTGTGTCAGAAAGATCTAAAGATAACAACAACAACAAGAAAAAAAGAGAGGAAGGGAGGAAAGGATAAAAACAAGCCAAGAGTCTGAAGTCTGAGAATATTCGCATCTGAACTGCAAGTTTTGAGTTCAGTTCCTACCTGATTAGGCAAGGCAGTGGACTGCAGAACTTATAAAACACGCAGTAGAGAAAGGAGATAATGTACAGCTTTACAGAGTTACATTTTGATGGAGAAAACATTCAAAGTGCACGTGGCAGTAGTGACAGGTCTAGTATAGAGACTGGAAAAAGAGGGGGAAAGAGTTTGGGTAGTAGGAAAACAAAATGAGTCAGAAAGCTATACCTTAGTTCCTGGTTTACCCTTGTCCCATCTGTGCTTCCTCTGGAAGCTCACTAAAAGGCTGGAGTGAATTCCAACTAATGCCAGAATGAATTGGGTTTGGGGAAGGTTGGAGAGGAAGGGGGCAAGTCTTGGGGATGCTGTGGAGAAGCAGATGGGTTGTGGGAGAATGAGAGAGGAAAGAGAGTAATTGAAGGATGTAAGCTTCGGTGAACAGGAATAGCCATATCAGCAGCGACAGAAGGAGGAAATGAGCCGAGGATATGGGAGAAAAGTCAGCTGATCTTGGTGATACCACTGGATATGTTTATGTTTGGAATGTGATGCCTTTAATTCTGTTGGCAAATTGGTGTATTTCAGACTCAAATCATTACAGTTGGCTTGATGGCTTCTTCTTTTTCTGATATTAAATCTGTGATGCTGCATCCTAGACACCTTTGTGCTCCTCTAGGAACTATGTGGATGTGTGTTCAGAAGTAGTAACTCCCAGAAAATTAACTCTGCCATTTCTTAGCTCCTAGGTTTCTATCCAAGTAATTTGAAAAGTAAATGTTTATCCTGTATATGTCTGTGTGCCCACTTGGATCTCTGAGGTCCTTTGGGAATTTTCCCTTGGTAGTACAGATTGTTTCACATGTTAAACCCAGGCTTCTGTGTTCAGAGCTGCCAGTGAGTCACACTGGGTGTCGGACCCAGCAAGCTCAGTCCTGCTTGTTTGACTTCATATAATTCATTCCATAACTGAACTACAGGGCCACCAAGGTGATTAGAGGGATGGAGCACCTCTCCTATGAGGAAAGGCTGAGAGAATTGGGATTATTCACCCTGGAAAAAAAAGGCTTTGGGGTGACCTAATTGCAGCCTTCCAATACCTGAAGGGAGCCTGCAGGAAAGATGGAGAGAGACTTTTTACAAGGATATGTAGTGACAGGTCACGGGGGAATGGCTTCAGAATGAAAGAGGACAGGTTTAGATCAGATACTAGGAAAAAAATTCTTCACTGTGAGGGTGGTGAAACACTGGAACAGGTTGCCCAGAGAAGTTGTGGATGTCCCATCCTTGGTAGTGTTTAAGGCCAGGCTGGATGGGGACCTGAGTAACCCAGTTTAGTGAAAGATGTCCCTTCCCATGGCAGGGCTTCGGAGCAAGATGACCTTTAAGATCCCTTCAACCCAGGTCATTCTGTGAAAAAAGAGACTGCATAAAGAAAACACCCTTTGAGAGGGAAAAAGCTGTTTTCTTTTTTTTTTTTCCTTATGTTGTTAATAAACTTGACAGTGATTTAAGATCCTATCGCTTTGGAATTGTGCATTGCTCTTTTCCAAATTGCTTTCTATCATCCCTGCCTTACATTTTATTTTTTCATAGTTTCAAGAACTGTAGAGCTCTAGTTTCATATTCAATAAACTAGCTTAATGAGTTTTTAGTGGTTTTTTTTCATATTAAGACAAGAGAAATAAGTTAGAGATGTGAGAAATCACCCTTCTAATGGAAGGGAATCTAGTTTGGCACAAGGGGGCAGTCATGTTATACATGAAATTTTCCTACTTTGCAGTTACTCAACTATGGGTTAAAAGGCAATTGGGTGACTAAATTAGCATTGTAGGGTGGCATGAGTGCAGTCTTACATTTCAACAGGTTTCACTGATGCTACAAGTAGAGTGTTTGCTAGAATTTTAGGAAATATTTACTTGTAATCCTTATTTTGAAGAGTAAAAAAATCTGAGTGTGTATGATAAACTGTTTTAGTCTTACAGGTTAAATATATATATATAGATATATGTATGTATGTGTATGATAATGTAACTGTTAGATGAGATGACTGCAGTACTTTCCACACTTGTCTCACCTGCAGACATCTCACTCAAGTGTTAGTATCACCTCAGGATTGTGGAATAAGAGGAAATCTAAACATAATATACCTTTTAAAAACTCTAGATACAAAGGATTTTAGTTGGAAAGTGTACTTGGTTTAAAAGTTGTTGATCTCTGAGAGGGATTGAGTAGAAAATCTCTCCAAATTTGTTTTGGACATGAGACAGGATAGTTCTCAGGAAGCCTTATTTCCCTCCTCATGCCTGCTGCTTGCACTCCTGAAGGCCAGTTGAGTGATGTTCAATGCAGTTAGTGATGATTCAGTACAGTTACTGTGATCAGGGCTTGTTGGGAAGCATTAAAGCTTAAAGTTGGCCAGGTAAGTTCTCCCTCAGTGATTCTGCTTTGTGTTTGAATGATCCAACTACTCCCAACGTGAAGGTGAAGCTGTTTGATTTGCCTCGCAGGTGAAGTTGCACGAGCACAGGGCTCCAGAACTACCGTTTTAAAGTAAAGTGTTTTTATTCCTAATCTGTCACAACACATTAGGAACAAGCCTTGCAGCACAGGTCTTGAGCACAGCTTTGCACACAAGGTTCAAACATAGGTCTGTGGTGAGAATTGGTCTCAGAAGAGACTGCAGGGTGGAAAAGAAGTTAAGAACATAACATGTTATCTAATTCTTAAGTTTGGAATCTGTTTCCTGTTAAGGGAGAACACATATTTAAAAGCTGATAGACCTTTAGACTTCTGCTGCTGAACAAGGTTACCTCTAGCATTGTCACTTCAGCATGTCAGAATCTTCATGGTTTCTGGAAAGTATTAAAAGAAAAAGGAAAAACCCTTGAAAGATGAGGCAAAATGTTATAAATAGTGGTGGAACCACTGAGTCCTCAACTGGATATAAACAGGGTGTAAGTGACTCAGAGGGGTGATAATCCTGGAGTTTATGTTGCCATCTCCTAGTGTGTCTCACTTGAGGTCATGATTGTAGAAAGTGGGCTTTTCCTTGGAAAATTATGATTCTTGGGAAATTGCATTTTTTAATGTTTCCTTATCATGGCTCATAGCATTTTGCTATATATTTTTTGGGGGGCTGAGTATTAGTTTCATCAGATATGGCATACTTTGCTGCCATGAAAGAATAAAAAGATGCAGATGATTTATCCTTCATGAGTTCCCTTATTTTAACTTCCTTAGCTATGCTGGATCAACAAGAAAAAATTGGGTAGATGTGGATATGCTGCTGCATAGGGTTATGTGATGCTGTTGTCTCCATGTCACCCATCCCCAGGTGACTTTTGAACTTGTTGTCTGGCTTTAGCCTAATTTTGTAGGAGTTAAGTCTAAATGATACTCAGTTTCTTTAACTAAGCACTTGTGTAGGAAAGAAGGAAGAGGGAAAGCTCACAGGTGGTTCCTTCACTGAAGTGAAAGTCTTGCAACCCACAAAGGGAGCTAAACAACCAGGTTTTGTAAATTCTCCTGTGCATAAAACTATTTCTTTCATTAGAGAGAGGATGAGATGTTACCAAAGTTGAGAGCTGGGCAATGCCTATAGTTTAATGAAGTGAAGCCCTACATAAGGTACAGGTGTACTCTACGTGAGCAGTGAAATTGTGAGGGAGAAGGCTGTGACAGGCTGCTTTCTCAACTGTGCTTGCACTTCTTGCAGTGAGCCAGTATCTTTACAGCTATTGAATGACTGACTCCAGGAGACAACCCCTGTCCTCCTGATAATTTTTCTTTTCTTCTCGACAGGTCAGTTTAGATTGATTTCATATGACAGTTTGATGGACATTTTAGTTCAGGGAATGAATATTTCACTCAAAGCCAGACTAGTGAGATTACGCTAACCTTGAACTAGGTATTTCCACTTCCAGCATCTGTCTGCTTCCAACGTTAAATTGTGTATATTCTACTTCAGGTGATAGAGGGGAAAAGTAGATGTAACAGCTCTGTTTGGGACAGATGGGGGAAAGGTACTGCAGCAATTCTTTGACAATGCAAGGCTTAGAGTGTGGGTCGAAGTAATTAAATTTTCTGACAGCAGTCAATTTGTTTTACTTACCTCCATTAAAAGACAAAACAAATGAGGTGTACATGAGGCCTGAACAATTTTTTTTTCTTGAAATTACATCTGATAACAATTTTGTAGTAGTCCATCACTGACTCTTCTCCACTTGCTCCTCTAAGCTCTTGCATCTGAGCTCTGTTCTTGGTGCATTCATGAGAGGGAAAGTGCTGCTGCCTTACGGGCAGGGAAGTAAGCTGCAGAGTGTGCTAATTAGTCTTGGCTTATTAAAGGTAGGTGAAGATGTTCTTAGGAGCCTTCCTTATAAGATTGTTAAATTACATTTTTTATCAAATGGAAATAGTTAAGAGTTTTTTCATGACTGCTTGTCATGGGACTTGGCAAATCCATGGATAAATTGGTGGCTGGATTCCTTTGTCCTTTTGTCCCTTTTCACCAGAACAACAAAGTATATAATTTCGTAATCTGTCCTGTATTTTTAAAAATCATTTATATCTACCTTTTTCCCTTGTAAATCTTTGCTATAGGATAAAAGTTGTCAATATCTGAAGGATGAGAATCAAAGTGGTAGCATGTATATTTTCAGAAGTTCAGCTTTAACTTGGGCAGAGGCTCATTTATAATCCCCATTGGACAATGCATTTGTTCTCTTCGACAGTTGAATAAGGGGAAAAGACATGTTGAAAAATGTGTTCCTGTCCTCTTTTTCTGTGTGCTTTTCTCTACATCTGTGCTTAGCAGAAACCCCCAGGGTATCCTGGATTGTATTTACCAGGAAGAAAGAATACCTGATTAGACTAGCATTACTCCTCCTGATTATGGTGTCATCAATTAACTTATATGACTCAAAAGTGAAGCTTGCCAGTCATTTTAAAGCTCTGGATAATGAAACTCAGGAAGTTTGTTCCTACGGCAAATTTCTTCAACCTGTGTTTAAAACAGTATAAAATAGCTTCCTTTAATTGGGGAAATATACTGTTGGCAAAAGGCAAGGCCGAAGTATAACTCTTTAAACATTAGAAAACATGAGTCTATCATATCTGACAAGTTAGAACTGGTTTCTCTGCACATCTGATAGTAGACAAATGGCATCAGTGTAATAATTAAAGCTTAATCCGTGTAGTCATAAGCTTTTATAAGTAATTGTGACTTTTGCAGCCTATGAGTTTTGCTTTTCTTATCTTTCAGAGTGGGTTTTTTTCCCCCTCCTTAAAGGAGGGGAAATGCCTCAGTGCTTTTGAAGGGCTGGTAGGGCAGCTTGACAGTTATGTAAGCAGCTGTCTGCAGAAATTCATTAAATGTCTGATTGTGCATAGCCATGTCTGACCCTTGGTGTGCTCACGCTGAGCTTTCCCCCCGCCAGCTACCTTCTCATCTCTAGCTGATATTGTGGATATTCATTTACAGAGATGCAGACTTCACTGGTCCTCCTCACAGGAGAGTATGCCATGATCCCTTTCACTTTGTAGGCAGGGGTTCACATTTTTCTGTGAAATTCAAAAAGGAATTTGGTCTCTAAATGGTGTGGCTTCACAGAAGAATTAATATGGTCCCATACACATATTTGCTTCTTACTACTTTTTCGTTTGAGGCTCTTCCGTTTTCTTACGTGATGTTCTAAGAGATCCAGAAAGTGGGGTTTTTTTAATGTCCAGCTTTACCTGATTCTGTGTTTGAAAGTATTGGTGTTTACCTGGCAGTTCTAACATAAAGGAAAGCTGTAGGTTTTTAGTATTGCCAGGGGTGTTCAACCACTGATATATATGGAATTGGTGACTTCCCATCTTGTCTATTCTTATTCTTGTCTGTGCTTAATCTATTCTATGTTATGTCTCTTTGTCCATTTCCTGCATTCAGATTTTTCAACATCATAGTTTCATTTAGTTTTCTTCTTTAAATGTTATTTCACCAAGACTTCTAAAACAGATATCACAGCTCATGCTTTTCCTAACTCTACCTATGTGATGATGCCAGTTAGAGCCAAAAGAGTGTTAAGAATAATGTGGGGTTCCTTCTGGCTTCTGTTAAGATTAACAGTTTGTTTTCATGGTTTGTTTTGGGTTTCTTTTTCCAAAAAAACATCAAGCTTGGTTGAAGCTGAGAGGCTACAGGACTAAATCATTCCAAGACTGGAGCCACTAGACTTAGTCAGTAACCTAAAGATATGCTACCATTGAAAGTTTTTGGGAAACATTTTCTGAGACCAGGTATGGTGGAACCAAGAGGGTTGTTCTAAAGTTGCAGAAAGCTGCCTGGCTGTGCTTTCTGCTTCTTCTGCCCTTGTAACTGCGCTGATAATTCTGTTTATTACTTCAACTGAATATTGTATCATGCATTTTATTGGTCAGTAATTCTGGTCTTGACCATCCCATGCTCCCCACAAAGCAGCAGACACTCTCAGCTGAGTAGGCAATTAAGCCAAAGGAAGAATACACCACTTTTGGGAGTAGCTGTCTTCTGAACATGTAGCCCCCAATTTAGGTAATTGGTTAAGCATGCACTTTGAGTGCTTTCTGAGTGTTAATAGCTTCAGTGGAGGTAACGTTTTGTTTAACATACAGCATGTGCCTGCATGTGTTGCTGAATCAGATCCAGCTGAATCCCTGTAAATGATCAGGGATTAGAACTGAGATTCTCCGATTCTCTTGTTTGGACTGTGTCTGCCAGCTATGAGCCAGGTTGAGTAATCATAGCATTGCCAGCCTTGAAAAGGTCATAAATTGTGAGTTAGGCCCTGCTGAATCACAAGACTTAAGGAAGTATCAGCATCTCTTTTTAACCATTTGTTTTCTTAGCCCTTTGTGTACACATAGTTTTAAGCCCTTCCGTAAAGCTAGAAGTACACTTAAAATTTTGAAGGTGTTCCCATAAATCCTCAAAGGTTCAATCCTTCAAGTTTTTTCTTGAATCCTTTCTCTTGATCTGTTTATAATCTTTTCCTCTCACACACACAGAGCCCATGTCTTTGTTTACTTTTGTCACCCAGAGGGAGGACACCAGATCAGTTGGTGACTTTGGAGAGGGAGGAGAGTTCTGATGTCCTGGAGTATTCTCATCTATGCAGGAAACCTTTTTTATTTTACCAGTTAAAACAACTTTTGCTATAAATTTGTGTCTGCTTTGGCTGGTAAATATCTAGAATTTTAAATCCATAATGTTTGTGAGCTTATCTCATGAGATATATGTTAAGAATCAACAGTGGTTGTTTTATTGCCTGGGAAATTCAGGCAAAAAGCTTCCATTTTTGCAGTGGTGCAGCAGGAAGTATGCAGCAGAAGTCAAGGGCAAAACCATCAGCTTGGCTGTTTGAGCTGGGGTAAACTGGAGGACACCTGAGCCCAGAGCCCTCAGCCTGGTCTGTGTCCAGTGAGGACGCTTTACCCTGACAGCGTGGAAGGCTGTGGGTGTGTGTATGGATAAATGTGTGTGCATGTTAATTTACAAACTCATTAATTCAAGTGAGCACTTCCCTTTTTCTACACCGTTTATTCCTCTCTGCTTTTAAGCTGATTTGTGCTCCTTAATTACTCTTGTACTTTTGGCAGCTGAGGTGCCTTTTGTGCAGGGAAACCTGATTCTGTTTTCTATCTAATCTATGACTTGGTTTGCATTTTGTTAATACTATGAAGAGATTTTCTGCAGTGACGTATTCTGACCTCCTCCCCGCAGCATTTTATATCTTTGAAATTTTCTGCCAATATCTATTTTATTTAATCTAGAAAAAACATGTCCGCTAGGTTTGTCCTTCCTTTCGACTTGGCTGCAACAGGAGATGTATACTTCGTACCATTGTCATAAATTGTGATTCATTTATTGGTAATTTCTACTTAAAACCTCTGTGCTTTGCACGTGTACTCACAAACACACTCACTCATTACCTGAGCCGAAGTGTAAAATGCATTTCTGAAAGCCAGAGCAGAAGTGTTTGTGGGTTCGGCCCAAAGGTAGGCAGCGGGTAGCACGTTTCCCGCCCAAATCCTGAGGTTTGCTCTGCATTCCAGTGCTGTGCCGTGTATTTGTCATCCGAGCGCAGACACATGTTCAGTCTAGCAGCTCCTCTTTCAGCCAGTGTTTGAGCAGCGGTTAAAAGAAGATGCACTCATGTGGAAAATCCTGGCAGCAGGCACCCTGGATTGTGTTACAGCAGCTGTCCTCAATGGGAAGGCATTGATGTTTACAGTGTGTGTTTTTCCGTGGAATTTTGTTTGTCTGCCGTATATATATACAACACAGGCTATTCTTCTCTGTGATGTGTTTTTCAGTGCTTTATACACAGTGGTAATATTTATATATTAAAGGGGAATGCAGATGTAAGGCAGACATGGGCCTGAAAACATTCACAATTAAAATGTCTGATATATAGTAACTTAGATTAATCAGCGTCTTTGAAACAGATAGAAAAAGGGGGGCAGTAAAAAGCCTTACTGATCTGAAACATGCAATCTTCCTTCAGCATAATATTGAAAAATCTTGGTAAGAAGAGTAAATGGTTTTTGAAGAACCTATTTGTCGGCAAATTGATTAGTAAATTCTTTATAATCGATAAGAGATTTTTTCTCTTTTTTTTCTTTTTTTTTTTTTTTGCATGGAATCTCAAGGTGCTGGTGTAATCAGAAATGGTTTAACTGATAATAACAATGTTGGATGTCTTGATACAGGGTGAAAAGCCCTCTTGGCATTCTTTTTCCAAAAGTATAACTGTAATGTGGTATCACTTTTTCATTGATGTTTTTAGTGGAGTTGTCATTTCAGCACCTAGGCCATTACTGGCACGAGTATGAGATGATGTCACTTCTGCCTCTGTCATACTTCCATTTATTTTTAGGGGAGGAAATATTTTCTGGATCTTTTTCACTTATTGAGGTCATGGAATCCTTAAGGTTGGAAAAGATTTCCAGGATCATTAAGTCTAACCTTAGACCAGTTACTACCATGCCCACTAAACCATAGCACTAAGTGACATGTCCAGTCATTTCTTGAACACTTCCAGAGATAGCGACTCCACCGCTTCCCTGGGCACCCCATTCCAATGCTTAACCATGCTTTCAGTGAAGAATTTCTTCCTGATGTCCAACCTGAACATCCCCTGGCACAGCTTTGAGGCCATGTCCTCTTGCCTGGTCACCTGGCACGTGGGAGAAGAGGCCAACACCCACCTGGTTGTACCCTCCTTTCAGGCAGTTGTAGAAAGTGATGAGGTCCTGCCTGAGCCTCCTTTTCTCCAGGCTAAGTATCCCCAGCCCCCTCAGCCACTCCTCATAGGACATTTTCTAGACCCATCCCCAGCTTCCATTTCCCTTCTCTGGACTTGCTCCAGCCCCTCAGTGTCTTTCTTGCACTGTGGGGCCCAAAACTGGACACAGGATTTGAGGTGCTGAGTACAGGGGGACAATCCCTGCCCTGGTCCTGCTGGCCACTCTATTGCTGATCCAGGCCAGGATGCCCTTGGCCTTCTTGGCCACCTGGGCACTGCTGGTTCATGTTCAGCTGCTGTCACCAGCACCCCCAGGTCCTTTTCCTCTGGGCAGCTTCCCAGGCACTCTGCCCCAGCCTGTAGCACTGTGTGGGGTTGTTGTGACCCAAGGACAGGCCCCAGCACTTGGCCTTGTTGAACCTCACACCATCGGCCTGAGCCCATCGATCCGGCCTGTCCAGATCCCTCTGCAGAGCCTTCCTGCCCTCCGGCAGATCAACACTCCCACCCACCCTGGTGTGTCTGCAAACTGACTGAGGGTGCCCTCGATCCCCTCATCCAGATCATTGATAAAGAGATTAAACAGGACTGGCCCCAGCACTGAGCCCTGGGGAACACCACGGGTGGCCGCCTCCCAGTTAGATAGAACTCCCATTTCCCACCACTCTCTGGGCCTGGCTATCCAGCCAGTTTTTAACTCAGCAAAGAGTGCACCTGTCCAAGCCATGGGCTCCTGACTTCTCCAGGAGAATGACATGAGAGACATACCAAAGGCTTTAGTGAAGTCCGGGTAGACAAGATCTGCAGTGGGCCTTGCATTGTTTTCCAAAGCCATAGTTCAGCAAAATGCTTTGATGTGCTTTTGATGTGCTAGGCAGCTGTTGGCTTGCGTAGGATTTAAGCACTACCTTAACTGGGATTTAGAGTATCAAATGATTTGTAGCCTATGGATAAGAAAACACTATTTTTTTCCCCTGGGCTCACACCCATAACAAGTTGGATATGAATTAAGTCCAAAGCCATTTCCATGTCTGTTTGACACCCTTGGATCATTCCAAGACCTGTCTGTTCTAACAGCACCATTGCGCAATGCAGTGAGGTGTGTAAAAGGAAGAGCACCTCAAGACAATCGGACCTTAATCTTTTTGGATACTTCATAATAAAAAGGATCTGCATAATGCCTGTATAGAATGGAAAGAGCATCAAGAATGCCACGTATTCTATCTGGATATGTTTCTCTAAGTCCAAGAAACATCAGCCTCTGGGTTGGATCACTTGCTGTTTTGCTGTTGTGATAGGACGTAGATAGAAATCTGAAGTCAAGTACTCCAGTTGCTCTTTGGCAATAGATGCTCTGAAAAAATTGCACAGCAGTATTTTAAGTAGCATTCAGAAAACCATGTTCAGTACTAGATGTACAATTGTCTTAGGTTTACAGAAAGAAATAGTGTCTTTGTGTACAGGTCAACCAGCCTCTAGAGTCTTCCCAGAGACAAAATCACACCCAGAGGCTTGCAGTCTGACATAATTAATGAACATCATAAAAAAATCCCACACAAATGAAACACAGATTCTGTGACACAGCCTGCTTTGGCTTTTTATAAGAAGTCAGTATTCACTACTGGGACTTCAGTCCAGATCCTGAGGTGATGCATATGAACACATTGCTGTGTTACACAGTGCAGTGGTCTCTACTCTAGTGCTTGGTACTGCAAGGAGCTTGAGTTTCAGTCATTTCCTAGATATCTGCTGTAAAAAAAAAAAGCTGCAAATTTTAATTGAACAAAAACTGTATTTTCAAGCAGAAGACCATGCAAGTGTAGCCATGTCAAGCCTTCACATCTATTCCAAGTGTGTATCAGAGACATGTATTGTCAGCAGGAAGTTCTTACTGCACTGTGGCTGTAACAAAGCCCAAAAAAGTGGAAGGTGTACAGGGCTGCAGTTCAGACAGTCTTCCTTAGGCATAAAAAGTAATTTATTTTTACTGGTACCTCACACAGTCAAGCAGTCATAGTTAGTTTCAGCCAAGTCTTCCTTCTCTTTGATCTCTGTGCTGCCTGCTATTATAAGATACTGAATTATCACCACCTCCCTCAGGCTGTCTCAGAAGTTTACAGATGCAAACTTTCAAATCAGTTTATGTTCAGCTGGTTTCCCTTTACTCCCTAACATGGTAAACCAGCCAAAGCAGAGTTCACAAAAGTGAAAAACAGTGGTGCAAAACACTTAATATATAATCACCCGTTTCTTTTTAAAATCTTTCCCAAAGGAATATTGTTTACCCGTTAATATCGAGCTATGATGAAAGCAAAGTCCCTTTGCAATTTGCATTTATGGCAGGGCATTTATGTATAGGCACTGCTAACAGTGATGGTTGTTTCTAAAGAATTCAAGGTAGTTAATTTGTGTGTTTATGTTTTTGTTTGTGTGCCTGTGTAGCTGTACCTTGTGCCATCAACTTTGGCTGAAGCACTAGCTCAGCAAGACGAACATGGTGTGGAAAATCAGGCCTATGTGGATATGTGGAACTGCATGTTGACATTTTCACCAAATTGCTTCCTTTTTTTTTGTTTTCTTTCTTTCACTAGAATTATTAAAGATGTAACCACAGAGCCTCTTTTACAAAGTGCAGTCCATACTGCTGTCATTTTTCATTGCATTTTTCGTATGTGCTGTGGCCTTGAAAGCAATTTCACTGTAAATAATGCAACTCCAGTTAGGGAGTTTTGTTAAAAAAAAAGGAGTAAGAATCTGTTAATTTTATTTTCAGAAAGAAAAGTTGCTGCCTTTTGCATTCCTTTCTCTGGGATTTGAAACAAACTAAAGTAATAACTTGAAAGCTTTTTAATTTCCCAAATATGTCTTTCATTACCAAGCACACTTCTAAATTCTATTGCTGAACCATCTAATTTTTAAGGTTCTGTGAGTGTAGGCAGTTGTGAGGGAAGCTGCATAATTTAGTGGTGAAGTCATGCCTGATTCATTGACCATTATTTATTATACAATAATTTCTGTAGTTCCTAAAGATGATAATCCTAGTGATAAGCATTGACAGGAAGTCAGCAATCTTGGCCCAGAAATGAGATGATCAGCATTATATGCTAGAGTAAAATCTGGTAGAAAACATTCCATTGAGAAATACTGTATTTAACACAGACTGTCTTTTTAAAAAATGGCTCTAACGAGCTTTTAAAGCTTTTTTTTTACCAATTCATTCTAAAAAAAGTGTAAAAAATTATAATTCATTTTTGTGTCTTCACTATTAGTGGGTATGTTTTTTGACAGTCTTTTCTTTATTCCTCCCTGCTCATCTCAGCTTTTCTTATTTTGGTTCATTAATGCAATTGAACTAAAAAATGCTTAGGAACTATTGAGTGCACGGTGCAGGTGGCTGACACAGGCTTCCCACACTCCGGTTTTCTGTATCTCTGTAGTGTAACCTGTGTATTCCTGTCCTTCAACTCTTCTTAGCTGGCAATCTGTGGCTCCAAGTAGTGACAACCTGTATTGTGTCCTCGAGAAGGTGACAAATGGCAGCTGGAGACTGGTTTGGGAACAACTGCATTTATTTTCATTCAAAACATAATCTGTGCCTCCTCCCCCTCTCCTTTTCCCCCCCGTGTTTTGAATAGAGCACGAAGGGAAGGGAAGGAGAAGAGAAAAGTTTGACTGATGCTTGTTTGCCTTGGGTTTAGTTCAGCAGCATCTGTGGCCTCAGCAGAGCAGGCAGCCCTGGGAGTTGGTGGCTTGGTGCTGCGAAGCAGTGAGGTGTGTTTTGTGTGCTGCAGTGCAGGCAACATGGAAATCCATATTCGGTGGTAGCATTCCTGTGTTGTGAGAGCGGAGGTGGGTAGTTCCTGGCTTCATGGAAGTCAGGTTTTGCCAGAAATTTGAGCAGGCCATAGATTTTATCCAGAGTTTTCAGCGTTGTTTTGTTTCCAGGATTTGTCCCGAGCTGTATCCCTGTGTGCCGGCACTGTCTTTAGTCGCTGCTTTGCTCCGTGTGTGATGGTGTAGTCAGAACCTGGTGCTTGAGTGGAAATGCTGCTGATCTAAACAGGATCTGTGCACTTGGGATTATGTTTTTTTAAACTGACCTTAAAGCAGTGCACTGTGACTTCCTTCAGTGCCAAAGCTAGGATTGAAATTGAACGTGCCAGAAAACAACCCAACAGCTGTCACTAGATAATAGATGGTGCTGCAGGAAGGGAGGGCTATGTGCAGGTACACATTGTGGATGTGCTTCTTAGAAACCAGCCTGCAGAAAGCTGGATGCAGAGACAGGGACCAAAATAAAAAGCTTCATATGCTCTCCTTAGGGACATGAGAAACATCTGACACATCCAGTTCTCTGAGTCAGGACTTGGCATGGTTTAATTCCACGCAAGGCAGGCACATGCTTTGGAGTGCATCGAAGCCTCGGAACAGGGCAGTTCAAAGATATGTCTCTATTCAACAGAGCATCAATAAAGTAAGCACTTCATGCTAAATTAGGAGCATATATGATCTAAGTATAGGTTTTATTCTTAGTAACTCTTCCAGTACCCGTTCGCCACAACTTACTGAAAAATTTACAGCAATTACAGTTTCATTTGTTCTCATGATACCTAAATGGTATTCTATACCATATTAAAACAATAGTTTTAAATTTGGATATTTAAAAAAAAAAAAAGGCTTCTTGATCGGAGATATTTGGTAAGTTATGCATGCCAGCTAAACACAAAGTTACATGAAAAGTTTGCAATGCCGTACTGACCATACACAGTGTTTATCCCAGTTGCTAAGCAGTGCAGAGCTTTCTAGCAATTGAAAATGAAGATGTAAAATTAAACTCAAATTGGAGAAATTTAATATAACTGTTCATTTGAAATGTGCAAAAAATAATCAAGATAATGATGAAAAGGAGCTTGTTTTTAACCTTATCATAGAAATCTTAATTTAGCAAATATAAAGTAAGCTTTTAAACAAAATTTGATTGAAATTTCCCTTAAAAACTATAGAATTAAAGTCTCAGGATAGGAAATTGTTAAGGATGTCCTTGTTTAATTTTAAGGAGAATACCCATTTTTACTATCCCGTTACGTTCTGCTAGTGGAAAACTATTGTAGAGATTATTGAAGTACATTAAACCCTGAGAAAGAGTTGACAGCAAAGCCAAAAACTCTCCTGGACTACTTTACTGTGCGTTTTGATGAACAATGATGTTAACAATTTGTTTTGTAGTAGAATTGTATATTGTGGCCTGAGGCAGAGAACTGTACCTTGAACTGTTTTAGTGCTTCTCTCTCTTTCCTCTGACTATGAAAGAATTGTTGAGTCACCTGTGCCTGCTCCAGTGCTTGCACTTTTTCAGCACATGCAAGAGCTTTTCAAAACAGCATTCTCAAGTAGGAGTGGATTTTATTTTGAGAATTTTATTTCTGTGAAAAGATTTTCTGTGTGGCACATTTACATAATTTTTGCTAGAATTTACCATCATCATTCTTTCTGGGTTAATTTCTGAAGTGGTATGTACATTTTGTAGGGTATATAGGTGTTTGTTTAAGCACATTACAGATAATATCCTTACCGAGCAAACAATTTACGCATCTCCTTAAATCTAATTAAAGTTGACGGGATTGCTGACGTGCTTAGAATTAAGCATATTCTTGAATATTTTTCTGACTTGAGACTACTGCTTTGACCTAGTATTTTATTCAGTTCTGGAAGAAGAATGGAATCATTTGCCGCTGTAAATGTCTCATAATTGCAGTTAACTCTTCTCCGTGGAGGAGACAGTGTGATGTACAGTGTGTACCTGGTTTAGTAGAGATTAAGAATGCTTTTATTGCAAAGGAGAAACCAGTTTTTCTGGGTTTTGTCTTTTTTGTTGTTTTGAAAAGATAAAAATTCAGGTTTAATTCAGATGCTGCCTTTAAATCAACCAAAAATGCTTACAAAATAATTAACTTCTGCAAGTTGTTCTGAACTAGAGCTCTGCTAGTTCACAGTCTGAGCAGTTCAGAACTGGTGCACTGACCGTTGAATTGAAGACAAGCAAATCAAAGCCGCTTTTCCTGTCACACATACTTGTGTTAATCCTACTACAAGAGACCAAGCAGAGACACAGTAGGTGTTAGGAATTGCTGAAAAGTTCAAAGTGTGCGTTCCCGGTAGGATGCAGTGACTCCAGGGTGCACTGGCTTTCAAAGGGTGATGTCGCAGCCTCGCAGAAAGGCTCTGCTCCTTTCGGGCTGCTTAAAAGGTACTCTTCTGTTTGGTAGGAAAAAGGCTGTGGAAAGCTGAAAGGGAACGACTAACAGCCGGTGTGGCTACTGTGGTCCTGAATATTTTAGCATATTCCACTGCAATCACTTTATGAACAATTCACACGTAACAGAAATCAAAGAAGGAGGAAAACCCTTTAGATCATCTTGGCTGATACTCTTGCCAATGCAGGATTGTGTCCTACTGTATTTTCCTCTGGTGTTAGACTGTCCATTTTTATCTGACTCAAGGGATAATGCTTACCCTAAGAGACTGTTTCACAGTCTGGTATATTTTACTGTTAGGAAATTTTCTGATGCTCTGTAAACTAAATTTAACGTTGTTTAAATTCAAACCATTACTGTGAGACAAATCTCTAGGAACTTAAGCTAAGTAATTCCAATTGCTGTCCTTGGCAGTTTACACAATTCAGGTGCCTGTAAGTCTTATAATTATGCTATGAAAGAAACAGTGTTGCTGCATACATTATTTTCACAAAAAAACCCCCAAACCACACAACAACAGACAAACAACCCCTGCCCCGTAAACAAGCAAAAAAGTCCCTCAAACCAATTGAGTGTTCATCAACCTGGAGTTTTTCCGTTGTAGCTGTGTAAAAGTTTGTGGTGGAATTCAACCCCATGTTTATAACAGCTTCTGGCTCAGCTATGTAGCCTATGCTGTTTATTTATTTTAAAGGTAATGGTGTACACTGAAATATAGGAGGCACATGAAGCTGTGGTTTGGTTTGTGGTTGTTTTGTTCTTTGGGGTTTTTTTGAATGACATGTATTAACTCAGTGGGAATCCAGCAGATACCCTCAAACCATCAGCCGTGCCACCTTAATGTATCCAGGACACAGGGACAAGGAGACCCAAGTGCAGTTACCAAACTGTGTTAGGTTCAACCCCCAGCTGTGGCAGAATGCAACATGGGAAATGATTCTGTGGAGTCTGATAGACGTCTAACACAGATCTAAAGTAACAGACACAGGAATAGGATTCACAGTGCTTGCATTAGCCCCCATGAACGCCTCTTGCCTGTGCAAATTGCATGGATGTACGGCTGGCCCTGGCCTGGCCACTCAGCCTTTGGAGGGACCCTTTTGCACCATGTGGTGGGACTGTGAATAGATAAAGATGCCTGCAGTCATATTTCGTAGCTGCTTTCTAGGAGAACTCCTTTAAAATACTCTTGAAACCGCAGCTCTGGCTTCCTTAGGCTGTGATTGGTCTTTTTAAAATTACACACCTCTGTGCCTAAGACAGAGCCAGCATTGTGTTTCCTTGGTGGAGAAGGAGTTAGGAAGAGATAATTGTGGAGTCGTAAGAGAGAATGAGGGGCTGATAAGAGACCTGGAGTTGGAAGGCCGATGTGATAGTGTGTCCCTGCTGCCTCTCCCCCAATTACTGGCTGAAATGGCTCATCTTAATTAGAAGCTTCCTGGCAGCTGTGGATAACATTCAAGGTTGTAGTGCCTCACATTTTTATTACCTTTGTCTCTCTAGTCTGCTGTTAACAATGTGTCTCATTACAAAATGAAAAGTTTTGTCTTCCGAAGTTAGACTTATGAAGAGTGTTACACTCCATATTCTGAAATGTCTTTGGCTGAACCTTTTCCTTCCCTGTTCTGCTGTGTTTATGCAGTACATCTTATGGAATCGTGCTTGATTTAGATAGTTGACTTTACGAGAGCTCATTTATACCCATGTATGCTTTACATACATTATCTTTACATGGAAAAAACTCGGTTCAGAAAGCTTCTTGCAGCTGCTGTGTAAATAGCACATTGCAGAATTGCTGGAACGTGCTCCATCTGAGATGCCAGAGCTGATAGCCATGTCCTGTCGCTTCTTTGGGAAGATAAAGGTTGAATCAGCATTGCAATTAAACATGGTGAATGGACTGTGGATCTTGTCTTTTCAAGGTAGCATTTGTTACAGGAGTCTCTGAAAGCACTGCCAGAGTTAAGCATCTGTAAGTCCTTTTATAATAAACCCTTCTTTTATAGCCTTATGGCTTGACCATAGATATTTGCCCTCTGCAAGAATTTGGCACACGGGCCACTGTCACCACAGGAGTCAAAGCTATTTATTTATTATCTTCTGTTTCTTAAATCTAATTCATTTTAATTAGAGATGGGCTTGTGTTGCAGAATTTGGATCCAAATCTTAAACTCTCCTTTCCCAGGTTGAGAGGCTGTATAGAGCTGACACTTAGTTTTGGGCCTGTCTTTTGTTTAAATTCAGCTGGCAACAGTTAGGCAATGAGTTAGTGTTACATTTCTATTTTCTTTCAAAGAACAAGCTTTTTATTGTCAGTGTCCTTTCTTCCATTTAGAATGATGTCTTCAGAAATGTTTGATTTCTTTTTTAGTATTGTATTTTGCAAAAAATCAAATGGCTTCTAGCTTTTGTTTTGTTTGGAAGAGAATGAGAAGTTGGAAAACTGATGTTGCAACTTTGATTTGACTTCCTGGGAAAGCACTAGACTGTACAGTTCGTATTAATAGCTCTGTAACTCCTGGGTCTGGGTAAGGACTTTTAGCTCTGGCTGTCTCTGGAAGCAAGGTCAGGCTTCTCAGGAGGATTACAGATGTGGTTTGTCTGTGCAGGGAGAAGACACCAAGGGCCAGAGCTCCATTACAGCAGAAACTGGCCAGTGCTGTTTCAGGTAACAAGAAAGGCTTTTTGAAGTACATTAATAGCAAGAGGAGGTCTAAAGAAAACATTGGACTAATCCTTGTTGAAGATGCTCACCTGCCTAATAGGAATGAAGAAAAAGCAGAGGCTTTCAGTGTGTATTTTGCCTCAGTTTTTGGTGGCTACTGATAGACCTTGGTCTGCCTGATCCCCAGAGCTGGAGGCCCATGAGTTTTGGGACAGTGGCTTCCACTTGTGGACACTGAGACTGTCAAGGGCCACCTGTATCAGCTGAATGTTCCCAAGTCCATGGGGCCTGTTGGGATTCATCCCTGAGTACAGAAGGATCCCACTGATGGTACAGCAGGACCCCTCTCCATCAGCTACCAAAGACCTTGGGAGCCCAGAGAGGTCTCTGTTATTCCTATTTACCAGGAGGGTGGGAGGAAAGACCCAGGAACCTGCAGGCCTGTTAGACCAACCTCAGTTCCTGGAAAAAATTATGGAGAAGATTGCACTGGGTACTGTTGAAATGTGTTTAAAGAACAGTGCCATCGTCAGGTGCCATCGGCATGGGTCACAAAGGGAAAGTCCTATTTAACTAATTTGATCTCCTTCCGTGGGGAAGGGCAGATGCTGAATGTATTTTTCCTGCATTTTCGTGAGGGTTTTGGTACTGTCCCTCACAGCATCCTTCTGGACAAGTTGTCCAGCTGTGGGATGAGGGAGTTCATGGTGTGCTGGGTGAGGAGCTGGCTGAAGGGCAGGGCTCACAGGGTTCCAGTGAGTGGGGCTGTGTCGGGTTGGTGAGCAGTCACCAGTGCTGTCCTCAGGGCTCGGTCCTGGGGCTGCTCAATGTATTTTTCAAAGATGTGGAGGCAGGAGTAATCACCATTAGCAAGTTTGGTGATGACACCAAATTGGAAAGTGCTGTTGGCTCTCTTTGAGGGACAGGAAGCCTTGCAGAGGGATCTAGATGGATTGGAGTGTTTTGTGATAATTAATTGCACAATGATTTTTCAATGATATATGGGATGAAAATTCCGCAAGTCAAATGCCAGGTTTTGCACCTGGGATGGAGTACCACTGGGCGTAGGTATCAATTGGGAAAGGGGTAGCTGGAGAGTAGATCTGCAGGTAGGAATTCGGGGTGCTCAGTAGCAGTCAGCAGTGTGTTCCTTTATAGCCAAGGGGGCAAACCCCATCCTAGGGTGCATGGAATACAGTAGAATATAAAAAACCCCTCCAAGTATTAGCCTAGGGACAGAGATGCTTGTGACAACGTGTGACAAAGAGCTCCTTGCATTTGGAGCAGCTGACTAGTCATTCTCTGATATCCAATTGCTAGATACTTTGTTTTGCCTTTATAATTTTAAAAATAGAAAGTATTTCAGAATATATAAAATAAATTTTTTTATAAATATATTTTTTTATATCTTTGAAATAAAAATCAGCAAATCATCAATTGCATCATTACTTTTCCTGCGTAACTAGCTTTAGCAGCAAATCAGCTGCTCAGAAAGTGTCTTGTTTTTTATCTTAGTACTTTAAGCTACTGGGATAGTCAAACCTCTGTTTAAGCAGTGGCAAACAGTCTGTATATTGCAGTACTCCACCTGCTGCTTCCATCAAGGTTCATTGTGTTTGATTGCCTTGCCCATAATCTAGAGTTCAACAATGCTCACTGCTTATCAAGGCATTCGCTATTCTCCTGTCCTTCCTTCCCTTGACCAGACTGAGTCTAGATGGTTTACTATTAGAAGGTTTTAATTGCAGTTGGTACCAGAGAGGGATTTCTTTTGCCTGCTAAGCAATTCTAGAAATGCTTTTTCCATGGAATATGTCAATGCTGTTCTTATCCAGGATGCTGAAAACAGTGGTTTAAATCCTGGCATAAATCAGCAGAGAGCTTATTCACTACCCTGACGCTGGCTTCTGATCCTATGCCTTTCCAGTGAGGCATTCAAATGTCTTCATTTTATGGAGTTTTTACGCTGTGCGCTAAGTCTCCATCCTTATTCCAGATTAGTTTGGAACTGGAGGTAGTTTAAAGAAATAAATTCTCACTTAGATAATCCTGGTGATAAAGTCTGTGTTTGTTCTCTTGTTCCTGCCTTTGTTTCCTGTCAGTGTAAATACCGTTCGGATTTTGTACAAAACAAAGGCAGATAAAAATTACTAATATTCCATGTATTGAATAGGCCTTACATCTTTAATTACTTTATAATTGCTTAATTGCTGCATAAAAGACAGTCTTCCATAAATGTGCAATCCTGTTTTCAGGTCATGGCAGTTGGTTTCTGTGGTTATGTGTCCTGGGATGTTGTACAATAATGTGTTTTGGTGTGGCCAAGCCCTTCAGACTAGAGAAATCTGAGGAAATTAAGAGATTGCTTTCCCACCTTTTTTCATGTTAAAGAAGAAAAGATTACAAATGCATACAGAGCCAAGCATCTCCTAAATATTTTGGGCTTGTGTTATTGGGTTTTTTTTGCTGTAGGGGGTTAGATGAATTTTGCATAATGTAGTGATCACTTTGATATGAGTGGTTGCTCTCAAAGTCACATTCCAAACCTGTTTACTCATGCACAGTACAAGCACAGGATTTCTTCTGTTGAGCATTCTCTTCAATACATATTCAGTCCAACGGTACAACAAAATGAATCTGACCCTTTGTGTATAGGCACAGATCAGCAGAATCAGTAATACCATGCTTGCAACACACACTTCACATGATCACTTGTGTTATTTTTGAGATGTAAGGTAGATGAAAGTAGGTAATATATTGTTACTACAGCTCTTGCTTCAACAGTACAATCAAGATGGGTAGTGACGTTTTGTTTGTGCAGTGTTGTACTCATGTCCATACTTAATATGTATTTTCAGGAACACTGCAAGCAGCTTTCCTGCAGGGGCTTTAAGTCATGTTGTTTCTGTGGTGTTTTGGGTGTCAATAGTCAAGAAATAAAAAAACTCCTCCTGTTTCTTCACTTGTGTGAGTTTGTGCATGCCTCCATCGACCCATCAGGCATGTTTGAGTGGTTACAGAAGGGAACAAGAATTCCTTAAACACTGATCAATGGGCAAGTGGTGCTGGTTGGCAAAAGAGCAAAAAAAGTTTGCCAAGAGTTGCATTGGTTCCTGAGTTACAAGGATGTGCTCTGTCAACTTCTCCATTTCAGGTGCTCTGCTTGGGTTAGTAAGTACCTGATTTCACCTGGTGGTGAAGTGAGCTTCTACCTAGTGGCTTTTCTGGTGTACTGCTACTGTTTAGCACACAGATCAAGCTTACCCTGATGTAACAGGCATAATTCTCTTACATTCAATAGCTGAGTAAATTTAGGTAAAGTTCTGGATCACACTTTCCAGTCAAACCAGCACCTTCTCCTACTGTATTGTACACTATTATAGGGCTCTGGAATTCCCACTGTATGTCTAAATACAGAGTTAAAAAAATGAATAACTCCATCACATGTAGAAAAACAAGTAACTAAAAGAAGAAGCTTAGAAACTTAGAAAAAGTGTGAACTTCATTCGATATTTCACGTGTTACTGTCGCATGGAGCAATTGGATCATTCTTGGAGGAGGAGATTAGGCAAGAGCAAATAGTTCCAGTGCTCAAAAAGAAGAGCTATCCTTATGACAAATTAAATGAAGAACTTTGCCCAGGTTTAGTAACAAGTGCTAGTTTTGACGTGTTCACAGTATCACCGTGCAGCATAAAGTCTCTACATATTTGAACTCAATAGCTTTCTGTAATAGTGACAGTTGAGTCAAACTGTAAAAACTAAATACTGCAACCAGTGTCCATGTGATTAAAAATGACTGGTCTTGCATAATGTAGCGGTGGGTTAACTCTTGAGTTGTTTTGTGTTACTGTTCTTGTCCTTTTTTTTTTTTTTTAACAGAGTGCATGTTGCTGTTTTATATATTCCTTGCTACCCTAACTATAATAACATATATTTCTATCTCTAGTTTCAAAATGCGATGTCAAATGCATTTGGACTTGTGTACCTTACGCATACATACATATTTCTTAGTTGAGTTCACTCTTCCTGTTCATGAAGAATCAACATTTTTGCATTTGTAGAGACAGTC
Source organism: Oreocharis arfaki (assembly GCA_013398015.1). Taxonomy (NCBI): domain Eukaryota; kingdom Metazoa; phylum Chordata; class Aves; order Passeriformes; family Paramythiidae; genus Oreocharis; species Oreocharis arfaki. Next base: position 326,684 of record VZRR01006868.1, on the reverse strand, counting down.
CAAAAACCCAAAACCGTATGTAGAGCTAGCCAAAAAAGAAGCACCTGGAGCTGTGGTGCACGAAGCAGTCCAAAACACAAAAACCACTCTACAGTATTTTCTTTATCTGAACAACAGAGACCAGTGTCTTAACAGCTAATTGTGCTTGAACCTCACTGGATAGCAAAAGCTTATATTGAAATACTTTTTTTTTTTCCTTTTAAAGACCAATCCTTCTTTTCCCCCAAACAGGGAAGTAACACAATTCCTTACTCTGAAAGTTGCCTTAAAACAATGTGTACTAAAATATATATTACCAGACTAAATTTTGGTAATCATAACGTCATTAATAAATATTGTTCTAAGAACTTCAGTGTAAAGCATCATCGTTACCAAAACATTAGTGCTTTTCTCAGAGCGAGCCGTTTACCAGCTTACTCTGTCTCTTTTTCACCTTGCCTAAGACTGAGTGAAAGTTGACTTTAAACATTATAGTGAAAAGCAAAAAGCCACACTGGAGACTTGCAATTTTGTTTCAAGTGCAACTTCACTGTCAAGGACAGTCTCTTAGGCTGTACTTTTCGTGTGAGGCCTCTGAAATGCTGACAGAGATGTTTAGTGAGTTTTAAAGCCGTTGTGAGCCTGACTGAGCAGTATAGGGCCTTCATTTTCTAGAAAGGGAAAAAAAAAATCCATATTGCATGTTCAGTATTACTCCTCCAGACTGTAACTAGATGTGGTCTGTGCTGGTGTTACTTTGCAGTCAGCTGATCTTGATGTACAGCCAAAGAGCACAATCTCATGTTCATTACCAGCTGGACAGAGAGGAGACATACATGAAGCAATGTTTGTTCTGCACGCACAGAGGCATTGACAGTTTTGACAGCATCTTGTTTTACTGTACTTGAATGTGGCAAAGATTCTTTTATCTGTTGTTTTATTGAGGAGGTTTTTTGTTACTTGGGGACAGAAGTTTGTGATGGTGACTAGCAAAACAGACTTAAATGGGAGTGCATTTTGGGTTTGTTGCAAGGTTCCTCTGCACTTTAGTGTCTTTTGCATAGCCCCTGTTCCTCATTTTAGTGAAAACTGCTAAATTATATATAGAAATGAAATAGCAATGATGAACCATTTGCCCATACCCTATCAAGGCAATTTTCCTTCCTCCTCACTGGCATTGGATGTAAATTTAAAATCCTGGAAAATTAAAAAATGCAAATCTGCTTTTCAGAAGAACATGTTAAATGACACAATTTTCTTCAGATTTTCCCACTGAAAGACCATAAAATTAATTAAAATTTATTTTTATTCTAATAGCCATGAATTTGCATTCAAATAAACGGAAATGACCCTCTGTGCTGCGCTTTTCATTTTGCATAAAAGAGATGCCAACTAGACGCTACTGGGAATATTTTTATCCCCAAGGTCTATGTTAATCCCTTCTTGCTAAAAGACACATTTCTGAAATATTTATCATAAACCTGCCATGCTGTTGTCACATTGTTCCATTCGTGGTGTGAGCAGTTCTGGGACTTCTGCCAGCATTGTTCCTTCCACTCAAATAGGAAATTTGCTACAAAGTGTCTGGTTCTCAGATGAACAACACTATGCTTGTTCATCAACCTGACTTTGTTGATTCATAACCTAAATGTGTGATGCCATGCAAAGTAGGAGTAGCCAGTATGTGGCCTGTCAGGTTTACTGACATTATATTTGCAAGTATAATTTTAATTGTATGTGCACATGGAGAGGCAGGGAAGGGTTGATAATTTTAAACAGAAATTATATGTTTGAAATACTGAGTTTGTGCTGCTTAATAAGTTTTACACGTAATCAGGGAAAAACTGCATGAGGCTGACACTTCGAATTAGGGCTTTTTTTCGTCAGAAAGTGTTACAGCTTTAGTTCTTCTGCTGCCCTTATTTTTGAGACTGGACAGCTGAGAAATATTTGTACATACTGAGAGAGAGGGTCTTGAATCTCTTGAACTTGCAGTGTGTTCGAAATGCATTCAAACACTTCCCTCAAAAGAGCCTCATCTTAGGAGGTTTCATTTATGAAATACTTGTTTTAATTGGCAAACTAAAAATAGTGTTCCTTCAGATACTTCATTTGTGTGCAGCGGTTTTCAGATTTTTAATTTCTTGCATGCTTTGTAATTTTAATTAATTTTTTTAATATGAAAAATGGTTTGAATACATTACTCGTGACTCTGGTTGCCTTTAAAATGGAGTTCTATTTTAGCTCTTAGTGTTCTGAGAATAGCAAGAATAATTTGATAACACTATTTCCTTATGAAAGCATTTAAAGTAGAACTGGTGTTTCCATTTCAGTACTGTGGAGTACTGTCTGGTTAAATTAGATGTTGCACTTGCATGCATAAGTAATGAACTTCTCGAACCAAACTTTGACAGCTATTCAAAAATTATGACGAATGTAGATTATTTTTTAATATGTGCTAGAATCTACCTGCAGCATAGATGATAAACTCTCCTTAAGAAATGGTTGTGTAGCATTTGTATATAAAATTAAATTTTTTCGATTTATTGAAGTAGACAAGTAAAAATTATATAAATAAGGATATTTCTAATAGGAACTAAATCTTATATACATCAACATGAAGTTCAGCACAGGTGATGGAGAAAATTAGAATTCTTTCAACTTTCTGTTCATGGAGCCATTGAAGTTTTTGTGCAGTTGTTAGCTTAGAGACCTAGGATACATTTGGATCAGACCACCATATTCCCTAGCATTCAAAGCAGGACACAAAATCTGTGTGTTGGGAGAGGCAGCACTTTTGTTTGAGCAATAGCTACATGTATGAGGCTCCAAGCCACCACATTTCTACTGTTTCTTGAAGCAGACTTCCTACCTTAATCTAGACCTCCATTCACTGCAGAGCTCCTGTCCTCCTGTACGTTGTCCTAAAGAACCTGAAAGCCCCAGACTGCACTCTTTCCTTTCATCTTTCTTAACAAATTTAGTTATTCTCTCATTTCTCAGCAAATCGTTTTGGTATCTCTGATCAGCCTCAGATCCCTGGACTTTTCCTGTCTCTCTGCCCTACGCTTTTTATGAAAGAATTGGTTGCTGTTAATGTCACTCCTGTGCTGTCCCCGTAGCACTGATTTGTACAGGACCTCTTAAAAAACATTTCCCCTTGATTTCTCTGTTTCTCATTAGCTATTAATATGGTAACAGACAATACATATGGGTCTTTTTTTTTGGTTGAAAGTTGATGGTATAAATAAAAACTATAAAAAGGGCATCACGACCTGTCAAATATTTTGATTTCTAAACGAATATGTATACAGTCAATATTGCAAACCTCTGCAGGGATCTGAAAGTCAATTTATTTCCTTTACTTTTGTGTCATTGCTGGTGATAAATAGGAAATTATAACCAGGATCTGATATTAATACACCAAAAAAAAAGTTCCAGACAGCCTACAATAGCATGGCTATGAGTTATGGTAAATAAAACCTATCATGGTATAATTATTACTATAAGCTTGTAACTTTTACTAATTTAGAGTTGTCAGAAGGTCTTTCACAACGCTTTAAGGAATACAATAGTATGGCCCCACTGTAGCTCTTCTCTGTGTGTTGCTTTTGGAATCAGTCTTTTGTTCTTGGTTTGGACCAGCTTTCCTCAAAATTCCTTACTTAGTGGGTATCACCTCCTGGTAATGCTACAGGAAAAGCTCGGGTCATGCTTAGGCCATTGCTAAAACTATGAGCTAGTGTTTTCCAAGAAAAGCGCTGTAAATTGTATTTTAAAGGGGAAATGTTATTAGACACACAGTTAATTAAATTGGATTAGCTATGCATCAGCTCTTCAGTGTGCGAGATTCACTTTCCTTCATGTGTTCTGGGTAGAGAGAAGCCAGAGCATTTGACTGATCTCAGTCTTTGTTGGAGTGATGTATTTTCATACTAACAGCAGCAAGGCTGTTTGTTGATAAATCAACATTGTGTCTGAGCATGGTGATCCTGATTTTGGTAGGCTTGCTTGCATTTCACTTCAGAGGTTGTCTGCTTGCACCAGAAATTGTTAAGTTTGTAACGTGGCTGGAAGCACAACCGCAATAAAAGTTATCTATTGCCATTAGTGTTGCTCACACAACTGCTTAACTCCTGTGTGCGTTCGCAGAGGTTGAAAATACCCCACTGGATGTTCCCACAGCCTGAGTTCAATAAAGCTTCAGAATCTTCTTAAATAGTGGTAAAGGTGCTACTGTATCACTGAAATGAAGTGCAAGCTTTAATAATTTTCTGAATATGCAAGGGTCTGGGAAAAATATGTGGTAGGTCAGCTACAGCAGGATGTTACGGGATGCTCTTAAGTAAAAAGTAATTTGCTTCAAGCATGTTCAAGGTGTCCTCGTGAAGTAGGAGTTATGCCATTGGCAAAGCAATAAATAATTTTCAAGAGGCAGTAGATGACATAGAAAACATTGGATATATCTTAAGAACAAAATATCATGTGGTAAGTCTTGTGCTTAAAAATATTTATCCACTGGAAAGAAACTTCTTGACACACAAATCACTTGCTAGTCTCTTAAGTGTTTCAATTTATAACTTAGGATAAACCAATATCCAATTAGATATTGTGTTTTAGTATTGACTTTTTAAATTGTTCTATGAATTTAAGTCACTTTTAATGATTCACTTAAGATAGACAGCTTGTCCTCTTCATTATGCAACCAGGCATATTTTCAGATCAGTAGCACATGTTTTGATCATTGAGTGATTGTATGAAAACACTTGGAGGATTCCAGGGTTTAACACTCTAGTGGATTCCTGTGAAATTAACCAAAATTAAAACACGTTTTTCTGACACGCTGCATTATCTGCCTATTCAGAAAGAAAAAAAATATTAGAGTAAATATGTAAAGCTAGAATTATTTAGCCACTGCTTCCCAGCTTCTTGCTAAGCAGTTCAATAGGAGAAAAAAAAAGTCTTATTTCTATCTTTAAATTTGTCAGAGTCGTCATTCTATTTAGAGTCAGACAAGCCTGAGGTCTAAAGTTACATGAATTTGGTCAAAGTGACCCTGAATTCTTGACTGTAAACACCATAAATCTTCCCTGCAATAATTAGTTTCACATTGTAAAGGCCATGCTGTGAAGGGTAATCCCTCATGCAACAAGTTAAGTTTCTAATTTGTTTTCCATAGCACAATGAATTCCAAAAGCTTTCACCATGTTTCTAGAGAGTCATTTATCAGTTTCATAATAAAGCTTAGAAGGGACATCACAGATCATCTGCAGCAGAAACCAAGTTGTGTATTTCCCTATAGCAAGAGTAGGTAAGAGTGCCCTAGGGCTACAGTGTTTAATATGATTTATTTTTTTGCTTTCAGCATTCGCTTGGTTTTATAAAATGTTTAAACTGAAAAAGCTTTCAGTTTAAAGCAATCAAAATCTGTAAGCTGAGCCCAGAGATTGAGTTTCTCAAATTTTCATGCAGAGAGTATATCAAACAGGCTTTATTAATATGCCATACGTATATCTGCATTGAAATATGGCTTTGCACTGTTGCAAAAGGTTTTTCCAACATAGGGAAACCCCAACACCATGACCCAGCTAACACACAAGTACAGCATATTGATGCTTTATAGAGTAATAAAATATTTAGCATAATTCCTCTCCAAGTAGGTTTTAGTAATTGGTTTGAAAGCAGTAGCATGTATCCCTAGAATAGACATTTGAACTGCAGTTTTTAAACCACTGCTAAACTCAGTAATATTTTCATCTTGATTCCAGTGAGACCCTTTTATATTTTTTCTCAGGTTCATTTGGGTTTTAGATTTTTTTGGGGTGGTGTTGGTGGAATAAATATTTGTTTCATATGTTTTGATTTTTTTTTAAGGATGTTGGTTTTGGAGAAAACGTATCAGGTACTTTTGACACAAGTAAGTGTCCCTTTAAATATCATATTACTTTTATAGTGAAGCAAAATTCATTTCAGCCAAATAGCTAAAAGAAGTCATCAAAAGACAGCATTATGATGTAGCTTTTTTTAGGACAATTTGGTTAGGTCAAAAAATATCTGCCTGTCACCCTGAGAGTTTAGCTTAGGGTACAGCATGTCAGAAATGTGTATAGGACAATCCCATGAATGCCAGCCAGGCACACAACCATGTAGATCATCTCTGCAGTGAATGGTGACTTGTTCTCTTCCAAGTTTCATTCAGGCACAGAGACCATCTCTTAAATATGTGCATCTGTGCCAGATGCTCTGCTAAAAACTACACTGCCCTGACAGAACTTGTGTTGGGTTTTATCAAACCCATAAAAGAAATGGGTTATTAAGGGTTATGCTTCACCTGGTTCCTTCTTTCCCTGCAAATCTCAAAGAAAATGTGCTACTAAAACTGTATCATGAAACTGTAAACGCAAAGAAAATAATTAAATGAAAAGAGAAACAGGCAAGTTAGACAAGGTGAAGTACCTAGAGACAGTATAGTTGAGACATGCTTTGTGGATTTTTGCAAATATTCTGTGAGCAGCCTGTTCCCTAGACCTTCTCTTGATGGCTTTCTAGCTCAAGAGCTTTTTTTATTGCTCAGGTGACTTGGTTGAGAAAAGGAATTACATTCTGCCTAACAGTTACCTGGTGTCAGCGACTATTATTTTCTTACCAGTTGTATTTTCCAAAGAGGTGCAAATCTGTAGAAATGGTGTTGCCTGGTGAGGCACAGTGCTGAGGGAGGTGTTGGGCTCATGACCTGGAGCTGAAAAGGCAGAGATCTTTGTGACATCCAGAGGCTGTTTTATTTTTTGTGGCTGTGTAGGGGCAGGTGGAAGGGCTGGGGTTGGGTGCAAAAGCTTCTTTGAGGCTGAGCATTGGTGATGAGACGTTTGATGCACAGATTTCAGTGCTTTAGAGAATCAGGGCTTGATTAGGAGGGACAGCTGCTTAATGTTGGTTATCATGAGTGTTCAGTGTACACTGAATCCAGAGCACATATCCTCATTCCGTGTTGTAGGCCTCATCACTATCTGTGCATTATCAGTTTTATCTCCATTAATATTGTCGCCCCAGCAGGAAGAGTTCTTTCAGAAATAACAAAGTGTTTCAAACAAATGCAGACTTAAAATTCAAGATCTTTTTCAGTCTATTTAAGACTTCCTCTAAATTGCACTTCCTTACTGCAAGAGTTGAACACCTACAAGTCCTGCTGACTTCCACTTGGAGGTCTGTAGTAGATCCCAGGTGTCTCAGTTTGTGCATCCACAATTTAGGGCTGTAACCCAAAAGTGGTATTGAAATGTTGTGCTCGGTGTTGTGGCAATAAAGAGGAAATTGAGTTTTCTTGGATGAATATATACCCTTGCCTCAAGGGTATGTATTCTGATGGATGTAATTAAACTTCTGTGATTGCCTGCCTCATTCAGTAGGTAACTCTGAGCAAGTCTGGTGAGTTCATGCATGGTCAAGGATTGTTCATCCCTGCTACAAGGGTTTTGTTGGGTGTGCCAGTATAACTGCTACTTGTTGAACCCCTAATCCCTGAGATAATATCAGTTAAAATAATCTTCTTAGCTCACAGTAGGTAGTGCTGTACAGTTATTTACCTGTACAGGGACTGTCTTTCTAGTGAGATTATTTAGTTTATTGTGTGTACAGGCCCTGCTGAATACTGGGCTGTTGCTTTCAAGCTTCTCTAACATCTCTACATTCTTCATAACAGCATCAGATGGGTTTTTAGCTTAGGCGCAGAACTGTTGCTGTCATCCTCTTATGAGCTCTAACACCGACTCATTATCTTCTGTTCATCCTTGTGTCCCATGAGGACTGCTCTCAGGCCTCATCCTGCACCTTCAGCTTCCTTTCTCAGTAGTGTGAAATTCTAGAGATGTTGTTCCTTAGCATCTGTCTGTGTTTTTCAGAAGCTTTGCAATTTGGGGATGGTTTATTTGAAAAACTACCTAAATCATTTTAAATCACACATTCGGTGCTGAAAAAGCCCCGACAAAGACAATCCCACTAACTTAGTCTGAGGTCTAAACTTCTCAGTACAAAGGTCTCTTAAGAAACTTGGTCAGGGCTTTCCAGGAAAGAACATGTCTTTTCCTCCTGGCAATAATGATAATCCCCTACCGCTCACAGAGCGTCATTTAAATTTCTCAGTGGCTTTTGGCTTGCTTGTGGATGCCTCTTGATGAAGATTAGCTTCAGCTATAGATTTGGGAAGATTTTCACAGGAAAGTTCAATCATTAGACTAGTCAGCAATTTGTTGTGAATTTCTGAGGGGAGAGCTGTCACAAAAGAAACTGGCTCTTCTTCAAAAAAGCTTTTACAACACAGTCTGTTTTGATCTATGGCTGCACAAAAAAAAATGAGGAAAAAAAGATCTGAGATAGTTAAAAAGTCCCTGTCGAGATTTTTTTTCTTTTTTTTTTTTTTTAAGAGATCTTTCATGTTCAGGCAACACTTTGTAATAAAGTACAAGCTAACCTATCTTGGAATTTGCAAACCAACTTTTAAAGTGCTTTGATTGACCAAAACTGGAGCATTGCTACATTTTTATTTGAAAATCCTCTTTTGATTCTTTTCCTTTCAACCCCCACCCCCCGTCTTCTGGGATGGGAACGATTTCTGAAATCATATATGTTTTCACGGAACAAAAAGATTATCTTTCACTCGGCTCTTGAATCTGTTCACTAGCTGAGGATCTGCCCCGTGCACTTCCATGAGCCCCTTGAAGTGTGAACCTGATATTCTGTTGAAGTGTGGGTTAGCTATATCACTTTCAAAGACAGCAGAGATCTGGGGTCATTTTCTGCTGTCCGTGCTCACGCTGAAGTAGTGCCTTGTGCTGCCTACAAAATTTCACAAAAACTATTCATGGAAGAAAGTCTTCTTCAGCGTAAATAGACACCGAAATTTTTTTAAACCCTTGCATACAAATGGCCATGTGTTTGGACACGATGCAGAAATCACTGATATTATGCTGCTTTATTTTAAGGACCTAAAGCTGCAAGAAAATGCAGTCTTTCTCTACCTGCTCAGCCATACATGTTTATTTATTTCATGTTATTAGTTTGGTAAGAGAACATTAGAAAGGATGGAGTTTAACATTATACTGAATTTCAAAACATATTGCAAAAAGAAGCTTATTGTCTTTTGGCTTCAGTGGCAAATGTATGTGTTCTGACACCTAAGAGAATGTTTTCGAAAAACTTTGGAGTTGCAGTGGATCTGTTTCAGGAGTGCTTTTCTCAAGGGCTGGTCCTTTAGGGAGCGGTCCTCTTCTGAGGAGAGGACAGTGGACAAAGTGGAGTCTTAGGGTACTTCTGTGTATATTTTATGTGTCACTGTCTCACAAAACCTTGCTAGGCACGTAGTTTAAAGAAAGGTGGTGTAACTGAACTTGCATGGGAGATTTTGTTATTAACTTTTTGCATATTGAGCTTTTTTTACTCAATGATTTATTTTGGTTTCTTAAAATCAGCTGGTCTTTGATTTGCTAAAATTGCACACAAAGCCTGTGTTTATAGTATGACTTAGTTCACCCTATGCTATGAATGTAATATTTTTTTTGGACGTATGGCTGGAAAAATTGAATATACTGTTGTACGTCAGCTGTTTATAATCAAAGAAATATGTTTAAAAGAGTTCTAGGACTTTAATAAACTATGCATGCGAATTACTTTGCAATTGCTTTATTGCATTCAGTTGTGACTGCTGTTGCTTTGGGTAACTATTCAAATCCATTGTTATGAATTAATTACAACCATAATATAGCCTTTTGATTCATTTGACTTCACTTACATCAGCTAGTCAAAGGTGCATGCATGTTATGCTTCCACAGAACATGGCATAATTAATTTTTAATGTTCTGTTTATTTCTCTAGTGTGTATTATTTTTCTAAAAATAGAACACAGACTTTAAAACTGAAGATATTTGATTGGACATTAAATACACGTGTGTGCTCTTTGCAGTAAGAACATCTAGTGAAATATTTGAAATAAACTGGCAAGGAAGTGAACTTCTGGTCCGTGTACTTTAACTCCCTCGGGAGTGTGCTGTTCATTTGTTAATACACACAGCACATCGTTTGTATGGGAGATGCCAGTTCCTGCTGTGTTTCTCTGTTTTTCTTTCATATGCATGCAAACATGCAATACTCGAGTTCTACAAATTTAACCGCTGTGATCCCTGGGAAAATTTGTTGCATTTGCATGCATGAATATGCAGGATTTCTAACAGGAAAAATTCATGTAAAAATATATTTGTGTGTGTACACCCATATGTTCTCACTTAATGTAAATATGTACATTAAAAAGAAAAAAGCCAGTGTGAACGTAACATGCATTTCTTACATACCTGATGCTTATCCCTGATGTGTGTACTCTGTGGCTAAACAGCCATGGAAAACTGGTTTGAAACATTCTCAAGCAGTTGACTTTGCTGCTGCTGCTATTTTTATCCAAAGCTCTACCACATTTATTTTTTTGGGCTGTTTTTCTAACGGGGCAGTAATCAGTCCCCTGTGGTTTATACAGTGAACTGAACTGTACACACCTCTTGCCTGATTTTCAGCCAGAAGTTGAAGAGGTGCTTTTAGATGTTAGGACTTAAACCTAAAGAATATGTCAAAAAGATCAATCAAAAGATCAACCAGTCACTGTGTTTGTTGATAATAGGTAGGCAAAGCAACAAAAAGCTACGAGGCTTGAAGAGAGAACTGCTACCAAAAGCACAAATGGGTGTCAGCTAGCCACAAATTACTTGAGGCAGGAAAGGGGGGAAAAAAATCCAACTACGAGAAAGTGAGTTGTGGTGCTGCCGCCTTCCAATGGGAATTTGAGCAGCAGGAAGCAGCCTGATACTTGCATAGCTCTTGAAGCAGTTGATGGGGGATTCTGTGGTGTGGTTGCTAAAATCCTAGAAATGCAGGTGGTCCTTCTTCCTGGAGTGTGCTTTATCACATTCAGGGACGCTGTACCCTGTGTATCACCTATGCGTCCCTGAAAGGTTCAACTAGGAGCGAGAATCAAGATGATCATTCCTGTTGGCAATGTGTAGTGGGATTAGGATTGCATAGATCAAAGTGGCAAAAATGGGAACAAAAGGGTTTAAATGAAAATTTTTTGGATCCTTTTAAATGTATGCATCCTCCTTATATAAGGTTTACTGTCCCCTCACAGTATTTCAGGGTTAACTCCAGCCACCACAGCAGAAAGCTACGAGTCTGCTCCCATCCCATCGTGCTCTGTCCTCATCTTCCTTACCTCACAGTTCTTTTTAAAATGTTAATTGTTGCTTTCATTTTGAGTGCAAAATATGCCAAAATCCAAAGCCATATCAGGTTCCTGCTGTTAGTCCCATCATATGGTTATTAATCCTGACATCAGGGTTGACATAAAAATGACTGCAGAGTGGCTCCAGGTCTCCCATATCAGTGTCTTTAAAAATCAAGTAAAGTCTTAGGCAAATGGGTAGGTGTGAGTTCTCCAATTTAACGTTTTATATCAGAGTATTATTTTAAAGACATCAAAACTCACTTTTTAAAAGATAATTTCAACATATTTTAGTGCATTTAGAATTTTTCTATTCTATATCGCTTTGTGGTGGGGTTTTTCCTGGCTAACCTTTATTTGTTTACATTCTTACCCCAGTTTTAGTATGACGTTAAGAAAATGTGACATTTCTTTGTCCTTAGCTCCTTATACTAGTTATTTATCCACTTTTTCATCTCTGCAACCTCTTTACATGATGTATATAATGAAGTTGGTCAGTTGAAACGATAGAAAGGAAAAAGAGCAATATCTGAAGGCGAAATATATTTGCCTTCGGCAGTCTCCCAGTGAATGCTGGTGTACCACCCAGGCTTCAAGGACTGCCTTGCTTATGAAAGCAAAGGCAACACAGAATCAAACAATGGTTCAATTTCATGCCTCATTTCAGACTTCATTAAACGTATTTGGTTTCACCTCATCTTCCCCAAGGTCCCAAAAAGAGACAGGAGCCCTGATTAATGTAGATTGCAGGAAGAGAGGAAACTTCATAAATCTTTTCTAAATCTGATTTCTTTGCTTCTTTGCTTGCTGTTGTGCAGCTTTTTATTTCTCAGTATTCTTTTGAGACTTTTCTTTCCTTGTGTTTATTCCTCTTATTGCTGCAGAAGACATAGCACAGTTATTAAACCCCTGGCAAAAATCAGCTTGGCCTTGCAAAACTGCCCGTGGTTGTTTCTTCTGCAGATTACTGTTCCCAAGAGAATTTTTGAGCTGCCTGGCCAACAGCTTGGCACTATTCCTCTTTGCTTTGTTTTGCAAAAGGGCTGAAGACCCCAAATAGAGTAACTGTTTAATTTTGTTTACTTTATTCTCCAGGATAGAAGAAAATAGTAGCACCCTGCTTTATGGGTTCTTTTTATTGTTCTTCCCTTGTACGTGTTTACAGCCAGTGGCCAAGGAGATGAAAACCTTCTTACACTTCTCTGGCACTGCTGAACTGATGCGGAAATGTCTGCTGGCTATGAGGGAGAGAGAATTTCCACTCTAGATATTAAATGTGAGAAAGCCAGAATCCCATTTTTCCCCATTACCCTTTGTTCAGGAAAGCTCAGGTTCAGCTGGCTCCAGAATGAAGCTACTCTGTCACCATATTAGATCCAAATTAGTGATCTGTAGGGTGTGCTGTCCTCTCTCAGAGGGTGGCTGTCGTGATGACTTCCTCCTGATATCCAACCCAAACTGCCCCTGAGACAGCTTCAGGCCATTCCCTTGAGTCCTGTCACTGTCACCACAGAGATCAGTGCCTGCACCTCCTCTTCCCTCACGAGGAAGCTGTAACTGCAGTGAGGTCTCCCCTCAGTCTCCTCCAGGCTGAACAGACCAAGTGACCTCAGCCCCTCCTCATACAGCTTCCCCTCCAGGCCCTTTCTTCCCCCCCTTTTTGGTCACATTTTTTATTTCTGCGTCTGTCTCTGTCCCTCTCCCCACCTGGCAGCCAGGTCCCGTGTGCTGGATTAGTTTCTGCTTTGGGACCTGCCGTGTCCAAGTGAGACCTTGTTGTCCATTGAAACCTCATTCAGGTACGCTTTAAGTGAAACTTTGGAAGCCAGTGGTGCTGGCACACAGTAGAATGAAACACTAACCTAGATGAAGCTTTAACCTTTCTTATTTAAAGGAGGTACAACAAATTCAGTATCGTGTTTACCTCCAGGTTTTTCCTGATCAGTGTTTTGATGTAGTGCTTTTTTGGCTGCTAAATTTTGAAACTTTTGAAGAAACTTTAATTTTAAGCTAGTTACATGATAGCAAGCTGTTGAACTGAACTTTGCTTTTGTTTATGGAAAATCCAGAGGAATGAGAGGGACAAGGACTTCTCTAAGGGACATTGTATCAAATATCAAAAACATAAGCTAACCTTGATGATTTACATAAATGCTACAATATGGGATTTAAAGGAAAGTTAGGATTTCATATTTTAAGTGCAACCTCTTGCCTCTGTCATGTGGAGATTTGAAGCAAGTCTTGAAAAATTCCTTAGCTCAGCGAGCTTGCTCTTAAGCTAACAGCTAATACAGTGCAGAGATCAAAAGGGTTGGTTCAGTTTTTTTTGGAACCTGCACATTGTGATAAGATCTACATGAGACCAAGCTGAATATTTTTCATGTTACATCTGTGGTTTACCAGAAGTGACAGTATCATATAATTAGTGATGTAACGTTTGAAACATTTAGTAAAGTTGCATGTGGATCTAATCTTTATGCCTAGTGGAGCTATTATATATTTGTATAGACTGTAACTTCTTTTCTGTAATGTCTTTATAGCTCATAGTTGATTGGAATGATGTCTATTATAATAATTCTATGCCTAAGGGTAAAACTTCTGGGACGTAAATGAACTAATATCTCTTGAATTCTGGTTGATTTTACAGTGATAAAAAAGCTAAGATTTGTCACCTGCTAAAACTCATACATATCTAATTCAAGTAGTCAATTTCTTATTCACTTAATATTTAAATAGCAATATGTGGGCTTTTATTGTTAATAATAGTTATGAGACATAATAATTATCATTAGGATAATTAACTAGCGAAAGCTGAAGAGTCATGAAGAGTGGAATTTAATGCATTACATTTGTAATTGGTTTTCCTTATTTTAGACTCATGCTGTAGATACCCTGTGGCACATTCTGAAGCGCCTGGCTTTGCATTGAGAACAGAGTTTTTGTGCACGCTTTTCTGGGCAATTTTGGGGTTTCACTCCATGGCCAAAGTGGGTTATGACTCACCAGAAGGACAGATTCCTCTGTACTGTGGTACAGGAGGGACGTATTTTCTGCATGTTGGGGCCATATTTTCGTGCTTTAGTGCTCACTGAAGCACTATGGGAATAACAAGAGCAGTATTTCTGTGTGTATGTTCTTCTACGAAATAATTCCTTCCTAAATGGAAGGAATATTTATTTCCTAAGCTGTCTCTGGATCTCCTGGCAGTGACAGAGGGCTTGTTTACAGTGCCCTTATCTCTGACATGACAGACTGCAGGTACAATGACTCTTACTTCAGTGTTGGCAACAAACCGGTGTTTTGGGTTTGATTTGTTTGTTTGTTGGTTCTTTTGTGTTTTGGGGTTTTTGTTCAAATTTTTTGTTAGGTCTTTTCTTTCCGGTTCTATCTTTGGTGGTTGCGTGCCTTGTTTCTTTGGCAATATGCAGTGTTTTGTTTGGTTCCAGTTAGCATAAGATTTTGTCAGTTTTAACGCAAGTTTTGCACGTTATTGCCATTAAGAAATACTGGTGGGCAGCTTTCATCTGGACATGACGCTTAGTGCTCTGGTCTAGTTAACAAGATGGTGTTCAGTTAAAGATTGGACGTGGTGATCTTGCAGGTCTTTTCCAACTCTGATGATTTAATGAATTCATTTATCACTGTGTGTATGTATGTGTAAAATCAAAGAAAGGACCATAATGAATTCTCCTCTAATTCCTTATTGCAATAAACATTTTAATTGTTAGGGGAAAGTAGCATCAATAGGGTTTGCTATTTGAAGCTGGCTGCGACATAAAACATGTGAACAGCTTTCAAGGTTGGATTTGAGAGAAGGCCATGATTGTCTTAGTTCTGTCAACCATAGTTATGTAAATATTTGTTTGACTTTTATTGTAGGTGTTTGTTGAAAGTGCTGGCAGGTTCCTTGCCCTTATTTTCTGTACTTTCCACTTAAGCAGTGTAGTATACCATGTACAATTGATTTTTAGTCGTTCTGAGGACAACTCAACAAATTTTAAGATTTTTTTGCATAGTATAAATTGTCATATATATATATGCGGTAATAAAAGATTGCTAAAGACTTAGCTGTTCTAAGAGCTGTTCTGCTCTGTCTGTAGAGCAGACTCTAATGACTTTTTGTTGTAAATTAACGTTGTCAGAGTGGCTGCAATGTTCACTTATGTAGCACTTTCTTTTTAAATTAATATTATGAATTGTGACTTTCAGTGGGAGTGCTTGTGATAATAAACACTGTGACTCTGTGTAATAGAAGTTTGCATGCTCTGGCCCTTACATCAGATAATGAGAGTATTTTATATGTGCAAGTGTCAGAGAAATTTTACCATACTCTGTGACTAATACTTAATAATAAGTCTAGATATAATCAGTAAAATATCAGCAGAGTTGCGTGCAAGCAAGTGTGGGTTAAATAACCCTTTTATTTTTAATTTATTGTAGCTACATGGATACAGTCCAGAGCATACATACTCCAAGTTTTGATCCACTGAGATGTACATGATAAAAATTAAAGGTTTGGTTGGTTTTTTTTTTTTTTTGGTAATTTGGGACTTCAGAAGGGCTTTTACATAAGGACACTCAGCCTACAGAATCACCTCCCCAGAGTAGTCTTTGAGATCACTGTGCTTAGAAGCTTTTTAAGTTCAGTGCTATAAAATGTTCATGGGAAATATATATATTGAACATTGGCTGAGAGACAGGCAAAAAAGAGGGAAGGTTTAGATTATATATTAGAAAGAAATTCTTTTCTGTGAGGGTAGTGAGGCACTGGCACAGGTTGCCCAGAGAAGTTGTGGGTGTCCCATCCCTGGCAGTGTTCAAGTCCAGGTTGGATGGGGCTCTGAGTAACCTGGTCTAGTGAAAAGCATTCCTGCCCATGGCAGGGGGTTGGAATAAGATGATCTTCAAGGTCTCTTCCAACCATAACTGGTCTATGATTCACTTCATTTCCCCCCCCTTATTTTTTCACCAAGTTGCTGCCTGTCTCTGTCTGCTCCTGTGTAAAGGTACCTGGACTCGCTGAATCCTTCTCTGCTTGCATAAAATGCTAACGGGGCAGCAAGTTCTCATCTATTTGGGAGGAGAAAGCATCCTAATTAGACACTTTGAATCCTTCTACAGCCTGTGATTCTAGGGCTGACATGCTCAGAGAGAGAGAAAAGAGGAGCAGATAGAGGCTTAGGGTGATACAGCAGCATCAGTGTACTGGCTGAGGAAGATTGGTTTGTGCCGTGATGTATAAGCAAGTCATGTTTCCATGCTCTTTAATTAAGCAGAGTAACAGCCTCTTGGTTCTTACTGTGGTTTCCAGGTCTGGTTTCAGTTATCTGGGGCTTTATGATCTTCTCTCCATGCAGTTCATCTAAACAAGAAGATGTTCTATTTTGAGCAGCAGCATGGAGCTGCAAGTGGAGGCTGAGTTTGTTTGCTCTTGCACCTCTGGGACAGGGCAGTGTGTCCTCAGTCAAGGACGCTGGCAGTGACATTTTTCATTCCCCAGCAAGTGCCAGAGATGGAGTGTTACTAGGCTTGTCACATTCTCTAGCATGCTGAGTTACATGCGAAGAGCAGATATTTCTAAAGTACTGCATTCATGGTTCATTTGGATGAGCAGGCATTTCTAATTTGGCACCAGCCTAATGAAAAGATGCATTCCATTCCAGATTCCAGCAGCTGCAGACTTCATTGACTCCAAAGATAATGCCTTTAGTTTTGGCTGTGGAACTTGAGTGATACTTCAGCTAGCTGCTTTTAAATCCAGTGGTAGTTACACTTAGAGGGAAAATTATGAAAAAAAACCAGTTACACTTTAAATTTGCCATCATGTTAGTTTTTGTTTGAACTGTTGGTAAATCATAGATACACTCTAGTAGATTAAGTAAGAATTTATAGTATGTTTTATATGCTAAAAAACCCACCCTAGCAAACCCAAAACATATCTGACAGAAGAGGTAATGCAGAGGACTCTGATTTAATATATACATGCTAAGCAGTTTTGCTAGCAGTGGGGGTGAGTCATGTGCTTTCATTCTGCATTTCTTTGGATTCTGAAGGGGAGCTTGAAAGGTAGCAGCTGAGGTGGAAAATCGATTTTTTTTTTTTAGTATTTGAAGGTAACCAGAGTGAATGGTATATGTAGCCTTGTGTGTTTGAAAATAAAGGTGAAATTTGGACATTGTATTAGATTCAAATTTTTTGAAAGTGCTTAATGTATACATTTCTCTCTGAAATTCTTTCTCTTTGAATGTTCTTTATAAATATTATACCTTGTCTGCTTCCAAACTGATAAAGTCCATTGCTGAGATAAGTGTTCTTCTCCTAATTTAAATACAGAACAGATGAGTTCCCACTTGTGAAACTTTGATAGAAGCATTTACCTGGTGATTCTTTTGATTGTTGTCTTTGTTTCAACCTAAAAATCGGTGTTGAATTTACCTGAGTAGATTAAGTTGAGGGATAATCCATTAGACATCTGTTGATATCTGAAAATTAATCACTTTACACCTAATACTAATCACTTTACACACTTTACACCTAGTCTAATTTTTAGACTTAGTTTTTAGTCATTGCCATGCTAAATTATATATATAAATTAATTAGTTAATTATATGAATGAGACCTGTAACACTTATAAGAAAGGTGTGCCTGATCACTAGGAAAAAAAGGCGGGGGCTTTAAAAAAGGGAGAGGAGTGACATGACACCGTTAACTTTTGAAACCAGTTTTTACAGATCCAGCTTTCCTGCACATGTGACTTCAGCCTTGAAAGCCCTGTATTTTAACAAAGTTGGGTTCCTTTCTGTGTGTTTGGACTTTTCTAAGGACAGTAGAAGTTTTTAAGCCTTTTAAAAATAGTATTGTCTGAGAACAATATAAAAAACTTCATGCGTTATAAAGTTGAGAGCAATACATTGATAGATGGACATGTTGCACAAAGTTTTCCTCCCTGAAAGCTAGAGAATAAGCCTTGGGGATATTGGAAATAGAAAGGGGAGGAGGAACATGTTTTGGTGGAGTGTTGAGAACAGGCCAGATTTTCCCTGCAAAGAAGATTTTTCCATGGATGTAGTAGGGTGAGAGGTGGGGTGGTGAGCTGTTCTTAGACTAATTGGAGAGGAATCATAAAAGCACAGAGCAAGCAATATAAGAAGCATCTGATGTTGCCATTGGTTGCAGTCAGATGACCTTCTTGGGTGTTCAAAGGGTAAAACTTGGAAGTATTACGTAGAACTTCCCAGGAAATAAATGAGAGTCGGTGATTTCTAACCTGAAGTGGAGAGTCAGGTAGTTAAACTTCTCTGTTGATACTGAATAATCTGATTGATAAAAGTTATGTTTTCCTGACATGTTTAGGATCCATAGATCTAAAGGATCTATGGCTCTTAGATCAAGTTACTTGGATTTTAAAAAAACCAACCTCTGAATATGGGGATGTCGCTACCAACACCTGAGTTTGAGATACTTACTTGAAAAATTTGATCATGAGATTTTTTTTTCTCCTTTTTAAGATTATTAGATTTATCTCTTTTGATTGTATTCCATTTGTAAAATAAGCATGTTTTATTTCATGATGAGCCAAGATTCTGTGATAGATGAGCTTTCACCAGTAGAATGGGCATATCTAATACTGAAAATTCTTTTTTTGTGTGGTTTGAGGTTTTGGGTTTAGTCCTGACTTCATTCAAGATACCAAAGTGGGGAGACTTGAGACTCATTTTTCTTTTTTCTTGTGTCGCCCCTTAGGTTTAGCAAAGCATCCTTTGGCTTGGGCACTTCTGTGCCACGGTGGCCCATGGAAGTTTTTAAGTCAAAATTATCCATCACTAACTTTTTTTCTGAATGCTGCCATAAGAAAATCTTGGCAGTTTATTCAAATATTATCTCTTGGAATTTACTCAAAGCTTAAGTTGAGGAGGTAGTTCTGATTTATAACTGAGGTGGATAATGTAAATTCATCTTTGTTTTTATAGGCATCTATTCAGAGTAAGTGCTCTGCACTGGAAAAAAAAAAAAAAAACCTCAACAAATCATAAATGTAAAATCCAGACCCAGCTCTCGAAGCAGAGAGCCAAATGCACTTCTTTAACACCTAAATGGCAGTTCTACTAAACAACAGGTTAAGCAAGTCTGATATGACTAGATTTCATTAAATTGTGAAAGATTGTGAGAGTATTTCATTTTAAAAAGCCTTGTAAGCCACTAAACTGGATCCTTTTTGGATTCAGTGGCAATAATGACAGTAAAAGATCTGGTGTGTAAGATGTTTTATACTGAGCACAGATCTAACAGCGGGTTTAAATTAGCAATGCACATTGCACTGTAGAAGTCTATTTTAAATGAATACCTAGATTGAATAAGTAAATAAAGACTTGCATTTTGTGGAAATCCCCTCCAGTTACTCCTTTATCTTATGTTTGCTCAGCTTTTAGAAAGTGTGTATTAAGTCACAATGCTAACTGGAAAAAAAATTAGCTCTGTACTTGTTATCTGACACTTTCTTTACATGATTCCTCCAAAAATAGTGTTTATAATGCCATCACATTTTTCCTGATATCTTCTTGTGTAAGCTTAATTAACCTTTTGGAAACACCACCACTGTTATCAGATTTCGTAACGAAATATTGTGCATGTGGTTTTTATAACATTTTTACACTCATTTTTTGGTGCTAGGGTAATGCTAAGGTAAAAAGTTAAACACTGATATTCCAGTTCCTCAGGGGAGCACTCACTGTTTTTTATCTTGTCTCTATTACTGAATTCTTTTGTGATCTGAACTCTTTCAAATATAAAACACTCCCATTTTCTGGAGGGTGAATATGAGATCTGAAGATCTGAGCGTGAAAAATGTTGAAATTGAGGGGAGCTGTACTTGACTCTATCAGGTGCCGTGTGATTTTAACTGCCGTTAATTCTTCATTTTCACTACCAAAACCGCAGATATTCTGTCAGGTGATACTAAAAAAGACACCACAAAGACCTGCTAAGGGGCTCAGCATAGATGTTTAGTAGGTCCTGGTGCCGACTCCAGTAGAAGTATCTGAAGTATCTGAGGTATCTGCAGTTGCCCTCAGGTCAATCAGAGCATGGAAAATGAAAGGTACATTCAGTTTGAAAAATCCAGCTTTTACACAGGTGAAGTTAGTCACTGGTTTTGGCCACAACCACTCTGCCTTTCTAGTTTTGATCTGCAAAGTGAGAGTGTTGTCCTACCAGCTGGCTGCCAGGAGTGTTTTGAAACTAAATGTATTGATATTTCTAAGGTATTTATGTTCACTCATGGAAAGGGCCTTGAAGTAATTAATCATTCTCTATTCATCATAAGGGTTGGAGAGTGTGAAGCAAATACAGAAAGGGTGTCACAGTTCATGAGTAGGAGAAAACAAATCGCTTACAAAATGAGTGGTCCCCTCTGTGAACTCAGGTTTCTAGGGCTGTGGCACAAAAGCTGGGACTGAACATTGAGTTAAAGTTTAGATGATAACACTAAAGGAAAGAGTACTCATGCTATGTGCTTTTTGGTTTCTGAGCATGTCTCAAGAATAAGAGATTATATGTAGTAACCCTCCAAAGACGTACTTTTGTAGCACTTTTTCCACTGTGTACCTGTAGTAAGCCTCCTCAGTGAAATAAACTAGTGGTTGATTTCAATTCCAGATAAAAATTATTATAAAAATGACAGTGTTTGAGGTTTTTCCTTCTGCAAGGTCTTTATCCCCTTCTGAGATTTTCTTTTTACTGCAGTTTGTTTAGGGCAAATCACGGGCACATGTTCATCCTCAATGGTAAACCCATGCTTTTGCACAAAATCAGAACAAACTTAGGAGGGGTTTTAGGAACACTCATTTTTTTAGCTATTACAAAGCAGTGATTCAGTTAGATGAAACACTAGTTCTATCACACTGGGTTTATTACAAAGAACATTACAGGGAATATAACAGATGTAATTTTGTAGTCTACCTCTTTACATGGTCAAGGAAAATGTCACTAAAAGCAATGGCCGCAGTCCAATACAGTTTGCAGGAGTTTCAGGGATGCACTGAAGGGCATCTGCTCTACCTCTGATATTCCAGCAAGGGGGTTTTCCTCACCACAGGCTTCCAGGAACACCCATCTGGGATGTGATTTTGTGAGTTGGTCCACTAGGTGCTGTAGGGCTCTCAAAATCCATTTTTGCTTCTTATCACTTTGGATTTGAACTTTGGAACGAGAGGCAACTAATGCCATAATCCAGTCAAGCTTAATGTGTTGCTGTGAAGTCCAATAATTATAGAGATTTGTGAAAATTTTTCAGTAATAATTACACCCTTTGACAGATTTGTGCCTTGCTGAAAATGTGCTTTCTTTTCTAGTGTGTGCTGTGATTGATTACCCAGTAGTTAGTCTCTTTAACAAAATGAACAAATTCTTGATTTTATTACCTGAAACAAAACACAACATTTATCCAAATGTCGATTCAGCAGTTGGCCATATTAGTTCCATCTCAGGAAAACCAAATCCCTGTTACTTTCAACTGTTCCTACTACCTCATAAAGAGGTGGCATTTTTGTGAACAATCACTTTACAAGAACAATTGCCAATACAAAGACTGGTTTGTTCAGGAAACAAAATATGCCAAAGTTTACTTAATCTCTAGAAGAATCCTATTTGAGTGGCTGTATAATTGTATTTGTTTTGCTCACGTTCAACAATGAACATTGAATTTAAAAAGGTTTTTTTTTTAGTTGAACAGAAATAGGGAGAGCAGCAGAATGAGCAGCAGTACGTGTACCACAGAGTGCCGTGTGTTTGCTGTGAGAGCAGAGATAACATGGCTGGGGATAACAGAGCTGAACTTCAGCTCTCTCCGAAGCACTTGTCCACACATGGAATTATTTAGGAGCAGCAAGTCTTGAATAACTCCATGTGCTGACACTCTTGTTTCTGTTTAGCTTAACACACTTTGATGGGCTAAATTAGACCAAAATAAGGCAACTTTATTCTGGAATAAGTGTGTCTACACATGGAATTATTCGGGAATAGCTGTTCTTGAGCAGTCATTACTAAATAATTCCATGTGTAGACAGTCCTTTAATCTAGCAAGTTCTTAAGTTGTTTCTGAAAACATGACTTAGTTTCCTGTGTTATTAAGGGACAGTCTATATATTTTTATCTAAAGTATTGTTCTGAAAAACCACCACCATTTAAGTCCCAGCTGGTCTTGGAAGTTGTATGCTAGATAAGGGGGGGAGGGGTTATCTATTTTTTTTTTCCCAGATATTATAATTCAAAACAAGATAAATGTATGGCAAAATAGCAATTTTCAGTACAACTCAAAGAGACTAGTCTGAACAGTTCAAGAGTATGTTTATTAGGGAAGTAGCTTGAGAGAGATGATTATTGCTTTAAGGTCCTTTTGCCTATCAGTTTTTAATCTGAATGTGTTTAAAAATTAAGGCAAGAAGTACTACGTGACAGAATAATATTGGCTATTATGATATTTGCCTTACAGTGAAAACTTGGTTTTTATAATGAGGTGATTTTTTTTTCCCCCTGTGTTAAATGGGTTCATGGAAATTCATTACAACCAAGAGTTTCAGGCCAGCACAACTCAGTGCTTACATTCTACTTTACTATAAACTCTGTCTTAATGCATTTATCCAGTTCACTTGTGTAAGTTAGCAGTGGAAATCTGTTGCTCATTGGACAGCTTAGCTATTTGAAGAGGTATGCTATTGCCTTAAAAACAGATTATATAAGAAGATTCAGAGTTTAAAACATATTCTTTAAGAGACCATTGGATTGGCTGTTCTTACTAGAAACAAATGAGCTTCAGTAACAAAATATTCAGAATTTCTCTGTGAGAGATTTTCTGTAAAGAATGAAAGGCTCTATAGTGATTGTTAAGAATTTCAGACAATGTTGGGTTTTTTTAAAAAGCCACATTCTGGGTCAGTGTTATTTTTGTGTTCACAAATGTAAACACACGGCTTGGTGTACTATTGTTAATTCAGAACAGTGAAACAAACGTGCAAGGTTCAGCTGGTGGAGAGATGTTTAAACAAGGACTGAATGCGTGTGGCACGTGAATACTCAGATGGGCCTGCTGTTGTATGAATATAGTGATGGTTCTGCTGGGACAAGCTGTCACTTCCTGTAGCCAATTTCCTTACAGTGTAAGTCACCAAAAGATGTATGCTCTATTTTTTACTTTTTTCTCTGGCGTACAAATCGCCTTTTTTCTGTGTGTATACAAAAAATGTAGATTTTTGCCGCATTGTTCTCTCCCACTCACATGAATCACATTCTTGACTAAAGGCAGCCAAAATAGCCTTCAATGTAAGCCCTTCTCCTAAACACCAACATTAAAAAATTATCCTGCCGTGAGATCATAGCCGACTTAATTAAAACAAGGCTAATGTGCAGCAGCATTGTACCTGATTTGCCTATCAGTGTCCTATTCTCTTCTCTCTTTGTCATAATCAAGTTGGCTAAGAAGAATTTGACTGCAGTTTTCCTCCCATAAACAGACGTGAACTTTGGCAAGATCGAGGCATACAGACAGCATTATTGCAAAGACATAAATGGGATTTCTGTGGATGCTTCAAATACCTTTCTGCAGACTACCAATAGCCTCCTTACTGGGCTGAGGTAATTCATTGTAGGAGACTTGCTGAATAAACACTGAGGTTGTTGCTGTGCTAATGTTCAGGGACACTTGTTCTGTGTATTACTGTGGGCTATTGAATCAGCAGTGGGAAAGGGTCTTCCAAAAAAGCACCTGGTACTTTCCGTGGGATGCCGTGCATGTTCAACATTGGACAGCAGAACTCCTGAGACCCAGCTCTTGTTCAGCAGCCTTTGGGTTGTTTAAAATCATAGTAAGGTTATTTTCCCACACAAAGAAGCCTGCAAATCTCATAAAACTGGAATTTTGGTTAACAGAATCTTGCATTAGGAATCTCTAATTTGTTGCTCTATCAAATGTGTGTTGATCACAGCAGCCCTACTACAGGCTAGGTTTTGGGTGTTACCAAACAGGCTCGTAAGAGTGCTGCAGACACCTGGATAGAGCCATCAATCAGGTTGCTTCTAGTCTCTGTGTAAAAAAAAAAAAGACAGTTCTGTCAGGAAAATGAATGAATAAATGTTCTGGTTTTCAAGTGAAAAGGCAGTGCTACCTTTCTTCTTTATAGGGAAAGTTGCTTCTCTGCTTAGGGAGCTGCTTTGTATCCCCGTTTTGTGTGTATTTTTCCTGGTGCTTCCTGAGAGGTAGACATCTGAATTTTCACCCTCTCTCAAGCCACAAGTTAAGTGGCAAGTTAAGATCTGCAATTAAAAGTCTGTTTAGACCAGGGCTGCATCTCTTTGTGCCACTGTTCTCTCATCAAGTGTCCATGAAGCTCTTCCAGACGCAGTGGAAGGCACCAACCAAGTACCCTTATAATAAATAGGATTACATGTGGTGGAGTACAGCCCATGAAGGAGAAACCTCTTTCAAGTTCCATGTCAGGTTTTTGTTTGAGGTAATCTCAGGCTTTCACATACTTGTATTAAATAAGGGGTGTCCAAAGCAATTAGTCCAGATACCACTACTGGTTTAGGAACATTAAACTTGAAAATTGCTGCAGCATCCCTTTTCTGCCCCAGGTAAACCAGCAAATCCCAGCTCAGTGTTTACTTTGGGATTGTGCTGGTCTTTGGATTTAATACTGTGCTCAAGGGCCCCCTTGGATCAGGTAGTGTTCTGGTCCACATGTACCTGTCATTCTGTTGTAGTAACATGCTGCTCCTCTAAGACCCTAGAGAAGGAACCAAGAGTTAAGTGGCAATTTCCTATTGTTTCATGTTTCCTATTGACTCATGCTTCCTGCTTAGTGCTCTCTGTAAAACTAAGTGCGGTGTTTGCTAGATTTTTTTGTTTTAAAATATGAAGTGAGGGGAAAAAAACCCCATACATTCCAGATGTTTGGGTTTTGTTAGGTGGAAAGTTTATTAAGAAGAAACAGAAGTGTATATATGTGTCTGTGTGCAGACAGACGTGCACTTTGTTAGCATGTCAGACTGACCCAAGTTTTCTGGGTAAACAGGGTTAATGAACCTTGCAAGGCACAGGATGAACAAAAGGAAAAAGGAGCTCAAGAGTAGTGAAAATGGCGTCAGCATTAACTGGGGAAATGGATTGTCCTTCAGGTTTGTCCATTTGGCAGCACTTGTGGGCAAGCAACATGACATTTCCTTTTCTTTTCTTCTTCGTTTCATTCCTGGTCCCACTCTTTGCGCTCTGCCAGCTGTTCAAGAAATGGACTTTATTCGTCTGTGCAAAAGGCACAGTTTACAGATGCCTCCTGATCCTTTAAGGTTGTTCATTCCAGGGCCATCCAAAACTCAAATACGCATTGTGAGTTTAGTATCTTGTGACGTCACATCTGTGAGTGCGTGTGATGACTATAATTAGAATGGGTAAAAACAGGCTAAGGCTGCTACTGCTGTTAAACTGGTTTTTTTTTTCAAAACTCTAGTGAGCACCCTGTGTGACAAGTTGTAATATGAACATAAAAAAGCCAGAATTAAGCCATGACTGTAGTCTTAAATAATTGCTAATGGAAGTACATGTTTACGAATAGTGGTGCTGTGGGTTTATGTATTATATAAAAATTAAAATGCATTGCTATTTTAAAAGAACACCATTATCCTGTCCCTACCCCTTTTCTCCCTGCCCCCTATGTTTTACATTTTCTTTCCTCTAAAAGAAACGCTTTCTGATTAAGGATCATGTTGAAAACTCAGCAGTTTTTAATCCAGCTCTCTGCAGGCTACAGTTCATGCTTCATTTAACTGATCAGTTCCACTGCTACATTACTAGACAAAATCACCAGTTTGAAGAGAGAAGCAATTATAGTAAGTCATAAAAAGGGGAGACCCCACATTTCAAGAAATTAAATGAATTTTTAAAACTCTCCACTTCTCATACAGATGATTTGGAGGGTGTTTTTGTACATGACCAAATGAATAGCACAATTTTCAGTGTTTTCCTGCATTTTGTACAATGAATCCAGACCAAAACATGAAGTATGTGCTCAGCTGTTCAACAGAGACTGTTAAAAAGATTATTCTGCGTGCTTTTAAGTAACAGTATGGATGTGTGTGGAAAAAGTATCGGCAAAGTAATGCAGAAATGCTTCTGTAAACTATGAGTGTCAGACTTGATCGGTAATTGTTAGTGTAAACCTTGAGCTTAGCATAAATAGGGCTTCTAACCAGCAAAACTGATCCTTGATTTTTTTGTGAAGCTGCTGGAAAATAACTGTGTGAACAGATGCATTGACAGGGACAGCAAATCAGACACTGAGAGGAGATGTTGCGGAAAACAAATTTCATACCCTGCTAGCAAAACCCGAAAGGTGTGGGGCCAGCAGTGTAGCCCTAAATACACCCATGGACTACTGCACAGGATTTGTTTGACCAGTTCATCTAATTGTGTCATAATCTCAGAGAGTCCTCTCTAGTGGGTTTTCTTGACTTAAATCCTCACAGGTTCAATACAGTTGCTACTTGTGCCTTGAAGGTTCAGAAAATAGCATCTCCTTTCTTTCTTTTTTTTTTTTCATTTTTTGTTTATTTATTTTTTTTCATATGAATGTTTGTGATGCCAAGTTCATATTAGCTCTTCCTCTAGCACAATACTTTTTAAAGATGAAACAACACTTGCAAGTTGGGGTTTTCTTTTCTCCGTTCTCCCCTTGTTCACATTTTTCTGTGCTGTTTCAATTTCTGTTCTTCGTCAAGCCTTCTTCTAAGGCTGCTGACAAAACTTGGACTAGACCACTTTATTATGGTGAAAGTGTAGCAATTCAGGATGTCTCTTGCAACAGACACCTCAGATTTGGATTATTGAAATACTGGGAATTTGTTATTAAAATATAAATTCACTGCATATTTGCCCAGTGCTTAAGCGTTTCTGCTCCTCTTTTGAATAAGAAAAGCTTGTCTTGAGCTAGAACTCATCTTGATACCTTAGATGTTCAGGGCATTGTGCCGTGGGTTAGTTACTTGAATCCAGTAGTTGCTATTCATGTGGAAAAAATCCACACTGACTGTTTTCACAGTTATCACTTGTACGTGTGCTGGCATGCTATAAAAACAGGAGCGTGGTGGAAGCTGGAAAGTTGATCAGATAGCCCTGCCTCTGAAGGCTTTTCATGGTGTCAGATTATTTTTTGCCGCATGTCAGCCCCATGAGAATCTATTGTGACAATGCAAAAAAAAACCCTGGTTGTTTTGAGATGTTTAGTTGGTGCCCTAGAGTTGAAAAATGTGTTCTAGTATTATGGGGATTTATTGTGAGTATTCCTAAAGTAGTGTGGTGCCTCATGGGGCATTACAGCCTGTGGCCAGACATAGCATCATGAAAATTGTCTTGTGAGAGCAGATTCAAGTTCTTTACATGATCATTATGTTGCAGCTGAGTCATGTGGATTTTCTTTGCCCTCTACCATGCAAATTTGTCTTCCAAATCAGTAAATGTATTTTTCCATGTGATGTGGGCCAAAATCTGCTTGGAGCACCAGCTGCTTAGATGAGGCAGATTCACTCCTGATATACACCACTTGATTAGGTGTATCCATTTCTTACAGGAGCAAAAACAATATATATATTCGTTAGTTTTGCTCTGAACTGATGCTCAACTTAGCCCATTGCTTTTTTCCAAACTATCCTACAGTAAGAAAATAATACGAGACAACAGTTGATGTAATTTAGTTGTGTGTTAGTCATCAGAGTAAAAGACATAAGGATGAGATATTTTCAGGAAGACAGAATTTGGCACATCTAAAGAAAATTCTTTTTAGTAAGCAGCACCAGATAGCCAAAGTAAGCTGCATAATTTTCCCAAGTTCTTCTTAAATTGTTTAAAAAATAATAGATTTTTCTCTTACCGAGAGCACATTAATTGGAGCTGAATTGGATGTACTGATGCACTGAATGCTACCAGTGCATTTTACTCTTGATAGTGTTTCAGGCTCAGTGACTTAGAGGTCTCTGAAAACACAAGGGAGTTTTGGAACTTTTTACATTTTTATTCTTTAGGTAGGTGACACCATGATGTAGTTGATTATGCAGATTCTGTGTTAGCATATAACATTTCCTTTAAAAGTAGCACTGACAGTCAAGGAGAGGTTACTACAAAGTCCAGGAAATATCATTTGGTCATCTAACTAATCCCCATTTTTTTTGAGGCAGAGGGGAGAAATGTTGGGGGGGGTGGGGGGGGTTG